>VZTG01008665.1:0-49064 GCA_013397845.1 Melanocharis versteri | reverse complement strand
ACGGGGAGGCACCAGCGCGCGGGCGGGGGTCGCGCGGCCGCTGCCCGGGAGCGCGGGGACGCGGGGGACACGGGGGACACGGGGGACACCCCCTTCCTTCCCTCCGGGCACGGCCACCCAAACCGAGCCGGCGCCGTGTCTTTGCCTCACGACTTCTTAAAAGTCAGCGGCAGCCCGAGGCCGGGCACCACTGAAGGATGCACCTTCAGCTGCTGAAGTGTCGAGACAGTCTGTGGGTCCTCGTTCCCCGTGAGACAGCTGTCGTGACGCCAACCGCAACTCTGACTTACAATGCATTGCATCAAGGAAAAAAATACTTCTTTTAATAAAAAGGCACAAACAGGGGAGCTCTGATAAATGGCACTGGTTTTAAAATCCGCCGTAAAGGCATTTCACTGGGAGGAAGGTGATTGCAAAGTGTTGTGTGTTTCTCTCATTCCTTCAAGCTTTTCTTCTTCAGTTTAATCATTGTCCTTCTCCCTCCATCTTCATCCCCTCTTTTGTTCTCATTTCAGCCAGTCTTTGACAGCTACAGGCTTTCACTGAGCTGCTGGTCTGGAGCACCAGATTCTGGTCATATTAGGGGCCAGGTAAATGCATTTTGTCCCCCCAGCTTCGCTGCTGCCCCCGCTGATTTCTTTCCCAGCCGCCGCCCTTCTGCAGCTCAGCCCATGGCTGGAGCTGTGCTGCTGCAAGGGCGGAGTGCAGAGGTGGTTCCCACACACCTCATGCCTTACCGACCTCAGAGAGGATTAGTAACCCGGAGCAGCTAACCTCCGGAAAAGTTTGCAGTTACCAAGATGGAAATGGGCCTGCAACGCGACAGGTTTTACATCACCCAGTCAGTCCAGCTGGGTGAATGAGAAGAAACTTGCAGCGATTCAACCGATGGAGTTTGAGATGCTCCATCTCAAAACCCGAGTAGCAGCTCCCCAGAGCTCTCACCTCCAGCACGAGCAGCCCACTACAGACAGTCCTGGCCCATGACAGATTTCGTACACTCAGCCCATGTCACCCACAACACCCATTGCTCAAGACACCCCCATCAGCAACGGGGCACACGGAGGGAAGGGGATTGCCTGGGGAAGGAATTAGAACCGTGAGGTCCCGCCAGTGACCTGTCTGTGGATGTCTGGCAGCCACAAGTGACAGCACAGCAGCTGTTAAATGCCTACATTCACAGAGGTCTTCCTACGAGATCATTTTCCTTAAATCTGGGTTAGACACGCACTTTCATAATAAGAAAAGCAGCTTCTTGATTCTTTTATACGTGGCAAGCAAAATACTTTCCCAGCCTCATCCTTTGAGTTGATGGTTCACTGATACTCAGTAAGGTGGCTCTCTTTCAATAGCAAAACCAGACTATGAGAAGAGAGGTTAAAAGCAGACTATCTAATCTAATCTGTACTCCAAGTTAGGAGTCTTGATCATAACAAAATACCAGCACCAGATCCCCTGCAGAGATTATCTGTAACAGGTACTTTATATATTCAAGCCCAGGATTTGTCTCAACTTGCCTGGATAACAGCAGAGATAATAGTGTACCTCATTATGCTTTTGTGAAACTTAAAACATTTGGCACTTTGCAAAATGCTTTAGATCCTATTTAGCGATAGACTAATTAGTGAAGTTTGGGGTGGTTTTTTCTCACTGTCTTTACAAGCTGATCAGGTAATATCCCTATGATTTAAATTTAAAAGCACACAAAAATCCAGAACCAAAATATGTGGAAACACATAAATATAGCAACAGTCTTTTCTACTCTGTGACTTTTCACTCACTTTCCTGTGTCAAGCAATATCATTATATCAATTCAATCTATTTCAACATAAAGTAAACCCATCTCAGATTTTTTAGGACACCAAACACATCACATCCCAACAAACTGAACATAGTGCAGCTTTTAGATATAATTGAAATATCATATAGATTCTAGAGTGGGAAAAGACTTTTAAAGCCTGCATGTATTCAATAATGATCACATAGTCTACAAAACTCTATTATCTGCTTAAACTTTCTTTTAATGTTTTTTCTACAAGTCTCTGAATTTGTGCTACTGATGCCTTGGAGTGGCTACCTAGAACAGAGGCTAGACAAGATTAAGAGAATAAAAGCAGGTATTTATTAAAAGCCCTCAAACAGGTACACCTTGGGCAGTCAAGTAGGTAACCAGGTCTAGTTTTCTGAGGCCTTAGGGTCAGTAGAAATGTTCTTTGCCATTTTCCACCCAAATGCATGATCATGGGAAAGCAAATGTAATGTTTTATTTTGGGAATTTGAAGAACTCACCTGCTGTTCTGCTAGTCCTGAAAAATTTTCTCTTTTAGAGCAGGGAAAATAAGAGTTAAAAGTGCTTTTGCTAGTAGTCTGAAACTGATGAAGTGCATTTTCCACATAATTTTTAACACTCTGAGCTGCAAACTGCCTGTGCAGCAGTGTAGTGGCTGAGTCCATCTACAGCACATTACAGCATCTGTAGGACCCAGTGTCCAGCTGTGGCACTGGCTGTGTGAGAGCAGTACCTGCACACCTGAATGCCTGGGCACAGAGCTGTGGCACAGCTGCCTGTGCCACTGCTCAGCCTGGATGCTGATCCTTGAAGGCAGCACTGCTGTGGGATAATGGCCACCATATGTTTAAGTGGCTCTCTAAGACCAGTATCTTCTTACCTTGTAAATTCATTCAGTCACTGCATTGACAGGCATTCTCCTTATTATAACAAGGGCATTTTTGCTGTTTTTCTATTACAGTCTCTCTCCAGATGGAAATTATTCAAAAGTACTTACGTGCTTTCAGAACATGGTGCTTTGCTTTCCTAGGGTTGGCATGCCTCGTGTGCTAAAGCTCTTCACAAATACAACAGCTCCTACTTAAAAAAAAAAAAAAACTACCAAAAAAACCACAAACAAAACAAAACAAAACAACAAAACAAAACAAAAAAACCCAAAAGAAATAAGAAAGGCATGAAAAGAGAGATAATATAAAAGCACATCTCTCATTCTGAGCAGCTCCCAGTTTGAGAGGGGGAAAAATGAGGACACCCCACCTTGAGTCTGAGCTGCTGAGCCATTTACAGCGAGGTACCACAAACATTTTTCAGGGCTGGCTGTGCCAGCACTCATTGGAAAGGAAGGAAAGAAGAGAAAGGACAAATTAGAGGAAACTGTAACAATAAGTAAGAAAACAACAGTCACTATCCTCCCCTTTGGGTGTCTATCCTACAAATCCTCCAAGATAACACAGGAACACAGACCTCTCACCTTATTCTGTATCTGTCTGTTTTGGTTGGAGTCTCTCCTAGGGCCAGGAAAAGGAAAACCCTGCGACACGACTCTCCAAGCTGCCGTGAGCATCTGTGGGTGTGTAAGTGGCTCTCGCTGTTAGGGATGTTTTGTTTTCCCTATCGTATTTTCAACCCATGCTGTTGTAGATTGTCGCATTCCCTTGATGTTAAGAGAGAACATAAAACTGGCAGCAACTCCTATTCTCTTTTCTTTTTGGTGATAAAGTTTAGATGGCAGATGGATACTTTCTTCTTTTCCCCTTTGGAATTTCCAGTTCCATTCTTGATAGCCTTGTCACTTGGGCACAAGCGAGATTATCTGCTTTCCATTGCCCAGCCCTGGATGCCAAACAGGCACACATGTACTTTCCCATTTTATTTAGCTCTGTTACACCATTACTGCCAAACAATTTTGCAACCTTATCAGGAATCTTGAAAATATGGATTCTGGAATTACTTTGGCTCTACTGTTATATCCACAACATTGCAAATCAGAATTGTAAATTAAAACATAGCCTGAAGTCTTCAGCTAGAACTCATCATCATGGTACTGTTGTTTAGATGACTTGGCATGTAAAAGTCAGTCCATGCTTACCACAAGAGCTGGATTTTATTGCTTTTTGTACACTTCAACAGCAGAGATTCCTCTTCCTGGTAACACAAAATAAAGGAATTCATTCTGATCTGAAACCCCATGAAGGGGGTAGTTAGTTTAAAAACAGTTTGTCTTGTTGCTTGTAGGTTTTTTAACTTACAAACAAATCACTTTGGAGTTGAAATCTCTGTATCTTGTCCATTTACCCCAGCAAAGTCACTTCTCAGGCAAAACTGTATTTCCTGCTGCTAAAGCAATGCCTTGCTGCCCCCATGTGAAGTTAGTGAGAAGAGTAACGTTACTGAAACGCCACTGTGGAGTTTGTATGGAGAACTGTTGAATTTGAGATCACAATCCATACCGACAGGTTATACCAACACAATTTCCCAGGTGAGGATAGTTACCAGAATATATGAGCTTAACTTAGTAGCCTTTCCTTTTCTTCTCACCCTGGTTATTAGGTACCTTTTACACTAGTGTACCTGTGGCAAGTATAATTTAAACACCATCAGTACATTTAAGGGTGGAAACAGCCACTCCAATTGTGGTATTGGTTACATAAGCTGGACTGGTTTTTATTTCTGCTTAGGGAACATATTTAATATCTACATTTTAAAATACACGTGTATTCATAGCAAAAGGCTTTCTTTTATTGGCTCTCATTTCCTGGAGAATAATTAGATCAAGATGACCCAAGGGAAAAAAAAAACCAGTCACAGAATGAGGCAAAGGACTGTAAAAATAGCTTTGAATGAAGGGATGTGAAGTTAGCACACTCCTCAGGGGCTGGGCTGTGAATCTGCAGTGGCTGCACAGGCACCAAGCACATCGGTGGGCACAGCTCAGCTCCCGCTGTGAGTGCTCGCTCTCAGCACACGCCGCAGTGACAGCAGGAATCGGTGCTGGCACCACCTTATCACAGCCAGCACAGACACCTCCCGTGTCGCCCGTCTGGCTCCAAAACGCACCGCTGTCCTGATAACGGGGCTGGAGATGCAGCTGAAGGGAGGCGAGTGGCTAACAGTATCTCCAAGTGCTGGGGGACATTTCCCTACGAATTCACGAGTGCAGGAGGAGGCTGTTACTCAGAAAACATCCCCCTGTTTCAACACAGCCCAGTTGGAGCAGAGCTTTAGGGAGCTTGTTAGCATTGTCCAACTATTCAGACAGCCCTGATTAATACAAATGTCAGGCTCTTCTCCCTCGAGTCTTAGTGCATTGATTTTTGGAGCTTCCACTTGCTGCAGACACAACAGATTGCTGTACAATATATAAAAGCCTGGATACAAAGCTGATGTGCACAGCTTCAAATTGAAAGGGATGCTGTTTCCTAATTGATTTATTACTTCTGCTCCAACCAACCACTCCAGCCACTAGCAAGAAAAGGAAAGAATTTTAGTCTTTTTTTTCCACTCCTCAAACAAAAACAGGGGAAGAATTACTTGTGGACTAAATCCATCATCCCACTGTCTGCCCTCACAGTGAGACTGGCCAATTTGACAAGGCATCATTATTAAAAAGTTATTTCAACTAAAAAAAGAAAAAACATGAAGTACAGGAATTTTCCACGTTCACACTTGAGTTTATGCCATGCAGAGCGCAAAGCATAAGCACTTTATCAAATGCAGGAAGAGAAAACTAAGGATATTTCAAACCAGAAATTTACTGTTGTTCACCTCCTAATGCCACAGTAGAAGACAAGGATTTGGGCACCATATAGTTAAAGTAGCATCACCACGCAGCTGTTGCCTTTTATTACACTTTTTGCCTGTGCAGTAAAATCGGTGAGGTCCAGCAAGAAAAAAGTGCTTCTTCTCTTGGTACAGCTGAACAGGACTTAGTGCAGTTACATTTGCAGTTTGGGGGTTAAATAGGGATTATTGCTGCAGACAAGCAAGAAGCAGCAACTTGTGGAAAATTAACAATATTGATGAGAATATTTTTTAGGTCAGAACATTTTTATACTGCTTAGAAAAGAAGTAAAAAAGACTGTATCTGCTTGAATCATTCCTATTTTACTCAAGAATTATCTAGCCTGGCAAAGAGGCTTTGGAATTTTGCCCCTTCTTCCACTTCCCAGGGCTAACTTGAAATGATACATCCAGCACTCTGCAGCAGTGTTAGGTTTTTTATGTTATTAATTCTGTTGCTGCTGGACTGGTATCACCATCCATCTACCTGAGACCAGGATCTTACTCCCATGTCTCTTTTGCCCCTGTATTTCCCAGCAGCTCCAAAGCCTGGCAAGCCCTGATGCCACCCTGACGTGGATATCACCATAACAGAGCAATATGTACCAGCTGCTGTAGCACTAGAAACAAGTCATGGGAAGAGGAGATGATGAAGGTGACAATCCTCAAGTGTAAAATGACAAGTTACACAGGGGAGTATTTCTAGGTAAATATTTTTACTAATTAAGTATAAATTTAAGCTAATATGCCTTTGTATTAGACCTGCTTCTCCACTACAGAAATTAAACTTTGACAAACTGCCACAGTCATTCTGCAGTTCCAGCCTCTTTTTCACATCCCCGATACAAGCAGGAGGTTGCTATTGGCACTGACAGCATCATCACACCAGAAGCCAACATAAGCAATGGTAAAAGCCTTCCCTCTTTGGTCTCAGAGCAGTGCTCAGCATCAACTTCTCCTTGCCACCACGGGATCAGGTAGGAGCTTTGCCCTGTGGTCCATACCACATAAGCTTAGTTAGCAGCCAAACGTCTCCCCCTCCCTAGGAATAAGGCTTGCTTCTGGTTTGGCTGCTGGACATATGTGTGCACATCTGCCTGCTGCTTAGTCAGCAACTAAATAAAATAAGATAAAAGACAATTCCTGTTTGAGACTGATATAATGTGCATTACTAAGACTCGTTTCCATGGCATTAAGACTAGCACCTTCCTTCACTATCACTTCTGTCCATTCACTTTGTCTGACCTGATGCTAAATTAGAAGCCCCGTAGCTGTTAAAGGAAGCAACACTCTGGAGAGCTGTGCCACGTACAGCTGCACCAAACAAAGGCAGCACAGTGGTAAGATACAGGTATGCTCACCATCACTCCTCCACACATTGTCACAAAAGGAGTGGTCTCCAGCAGAGATGGAGAGATGTCCCCACACTACTGCTCACTGCCATTGCTTCCATTTAGCATTTGGGCCCACTCATTCCAAACTTGGTTTTGAAAGATGGACTTTTTTTTCCAGTAAGGACACCTTTATCACATCTATCTTACCTTATCCCCAGATAGAACCACAGCGAAAGTGTTTATGCTCAAAGGTTAGATTCCTTTATGTGTATGTTAATAAAGAAATAAGGGTAGCCCAAACAGCCAAGGAATGCTAAAACTGTTAACAGGATGAGAAGGTTTGGGCGTTTTTTCACTTTAGGGTTGCTTCTACTTAGGTACTTAACCATGGAGTTAATAGACTACCCAACTGTACACAGCTTGTGTATACTTTTTCCCCCAAGATTTCACTCAATTCAAAGTCTACTCAAGCTGCCTGTCACCATTTTTTTTCCCCCGTGAGAATTTATCCCCTTCTCCTCTTAATAAGAGTACATGGTATTTTTCAAGTTTCATATAATAAAGTTTGATTTTGAATCCTTGACTTTGACTATTCATCAAGTGTGTGTTTCTTTCCCTTTTTAGTACAGCACAGTAACTGATCAAAACCTCATCCTCCTAGCCTTCTTTTGTGGCCAGGATCATCATCACCCCAGAAGCATATCCTGTTACCATAAAGTGCCACATTAAATGCACAGAGCCAGCAAGGGATTTTTTGCTCAGGAGCTATATGCCAGCTTCTAATCAGAACTTTATTTTGGAAGCAATTACATGACTTTCTAATAAACTGCTGTCCTGCTGGTACCCAAGCACATGCCGTACAGTAATCCCTGCATTAAAGAGAAAAGAAAAAAAGAAAAAAACATCAGTCTGGGAAACATTAATTAAACAAATATCTTTTGCCTCTTCAGCTATTGACCTATTTAGGACAGGAGTATGTATTCCAAGTCTTCCATACAACTGTTCAACAGAAATGACCCGATATCCTGGTGGGGACTGATCTGTACTCAAACAAAAGTAAAATCAAACCGGAAGCTCTTCTAGTCTGTAGAAGCTTCTAAACTTAATCATAACCTGTTCATAATAAGCTAGAGTTGCCTTACTTCTAAAAGGTGAGAAAACAGAAAACAAAGCTAATGAAACACACAGCCTACTCACCTCCTCACTGTGGCATTTAACAGCAGCCATGGGTTATAAAGATTAAATTCCTGAGGTGGAGTGAAAAAAGCATTAAGTAGTAAATCTCCTAGCAACAGGAGTCAAATAGGTCAGAAGGATTGTACAAATATTGAAGTTCAACAAAATTCTACCACCTTAAAAAAAAGTGTCAGAAAATGTTTACAACAAGGAAACAAAAGGTGACATACCTTGTCATAGAATTGTTTAGATTGGAAAGATCAAATCCAACCATTAACCTAGCATGGCCATGTTCACCACCAACTCATGTCCCTAAGCACCAAGCCCACATTGTTTCTGAACACTTCCAGGGATAGTGACTCAACCACTTTTCTGGGCAGCCTGTTCTAGTGCTCAACAATAAGCCTTTTATGTGAAGCAATTTTCCCTATTATCCAAACTAAACCTGTCCTAGGACAACCTCAGGTCATTTCCTCTTGTCCTGTCACTTGCTACCTGGCAGAAGAGGCCAATCCCCACCTGGCTACACCCTCCTTTCAGGCAGCTGTAGAGAGCGAGAAGGTTCCCCCTGAGCCTCCTTTTCTCCAGGCTAAACACCCCCAGCTCCCTCAGCTGCTCCTCACCAAACTTGTGCTCCAGACCCTTCCCCTGCTCCGCTGACCTTCTCGGGACATGCCTCAGCACATCAGTGTCCTTCTTGTAGTGAGGGGCCCAGAACCAACAGGATTGGAGGAGTGGCCTCACCAGTGCCAAGTACAGGGGGATGATCACTGCCCTGGTCCTGCTGGCAACACTACTGCTGATACAAATGCACCTGTCCAAGGCATGAGTAGCCAGTTTCTCCAGAAGGATACTGTTGGAGAACGTGTCAAAGGCTTTACAATAGTCCAAGTGGAAAACATACACAACCTTTCCCTCATCCACTGAGCTTGTCACCTTGTCACAGGAGATCAGGTTGGTCAAGCAGGACCTGCCCTTCACAACCCCCTGCTGGCTGGGTCTGGTCCCTTGGTTGTCCTGCACATGTTGCATGATGGCAATTAAGATGATTTGCTCCATGACCTTCCCCAACACTGAGGTCAGGCTGACAGGCCTGTAGTTCCTTGGATCTTCCTTCTTGCAGACAGGTGTCCCATTTGCTGATCTCCAGTCAACCAAGACCTCCCTGGTTAGCCAGGACCGCTGGTAAATGATTGAAAGTAGCTCAGCCAGTTCTTCCACCAGCTCTTTCAGTGTCCTTAGGTGGATCTCATCTGGCCCCACAGACTTGCGGCTCATTAAGTGGCACAGCAGGTCACTGACCATTTCCCTGTAAGCGCTGCATGACAGCTACTCCTGCAAGAGCCCTGTGGTGGCAGTATGTAACTGGCAGCCTCCTGCCACCTGGTGAACATTCAGCATTGAGCTCAGAAGAAACGATCCTGAACTAAATTAAAACGAGTTGCCCCATTCACAGCAGAAAGCCTTGTGCCTTACATCCCCATACCTCTCCATCCTCCTTTTAAGGAACCTACCAGCCTGGTTGAGTGCAGATGGCACGTCACAGTTGTGCTGGAGCTCCAGGGACACTGCCGCAGTGGGTAACCACAGTCTTCCAAAGCTGCTGCAGGTACCAGCTCCATGTCACACCCGTCCCCAAACCCAGGTGCCCATCTCCATGAGAATCTATACCAGCCAATGACTATTATACTTTAACCGTCCATCAGTGTCTGGAGATAGCAGCCACAGTGCAGAAAGGTACTTAATGAGAGGGAAGAGAGAAACAGCTGGAACGCACACTCCCAGCAGGTAGTCCCAAAACTACATAATTTATTGCTGGAAATTTTTGCACAGAGACAGTTCTTTGTTCTTAGAAACTTGAAAAAGAGTTTTAGGAAAACAAACTTTTTACAGAGCATAAGGCATTTACGCTCCATGGTACTGATAGATACTCTTAATTTCTCATTAAGAATCCACAAGGTGCTGCTTCTGCTGAGACATTCCAGGCATAATCAGCAACATAACTGAGCTGACATGAACTACTGGATTATTTCTACTGTTCTCATGAGTAGTGGAGTGAAAATAACTAAAGAATTACCACTGACACCAAAGAGGGGGGGAAAGACCACTAAAGCTGTATTCCTGAACCTTATTTTAATTTAAAAAAACAATGCTATAAATGCAATCAAGATCCAAAATGCAGTTATGTTAGGAATACATAGATGGAGGGAGTGTAGCTGAATTTGGATTTTTTGTGTTGAGGAAGATGCATGAACTCTGTCCCACTCCACCTTATTTCAATCTCCTCCCTCACAATCCACAAGAAAGAAGTAGGTAAGTGTAGAATCTACCTAACTGATTTGACAGGAACAGAGACATATACGAGCGCAAAGAAAGTTCTGGATCAGAAAGAGGTTCCTGAACCAAGCAATCTAAGGCATAGCTCATTCCCTTCTCCTGCTGTCTTCATCGTAGGGAGAATGCTGAAGGAAAAAACAAGTTACTTCTAGTAAAAGAAAGAGGTCACATACGTAAGTTCATACCACAGCTGTACAACAAGGTACAAACTAACAGAAAACCACGTCTTGCACATGACTTGAACCTTCTTCCAGTACAGACTTTTCTTTCTTTACAGAACAGATAATCCAGACTTGATTTAATTCCATGGTGTTTAAATATAGGTCAGCTTCTTAACCTGCTTTGTAGAAAACCAAGCCACACCTTGAACACATTTGTATTTTACACTCTAATCATATTAACATGTCTTAAAACTGGGGGGAAAAATAATTTGAAACAGTGTCTAAAGTGCTGATCCTTGAAAATCATGGCTAAATTCAACCACCAAAGTAATATTCTGGGAATATAATTATTTCAAATCCCATTTTGACTTTAGTTTTTACTACAATATGTGATTATTCCATTATATAATCACTTTTTCACTTAGGCTAAATTAAGGACGTAACTGTTGTTTAATGTGAAAAGAAACAGAGCACAGGTACCCAGGAGGCTCAGACTGCTTCCCAATTTAGAAAGCCATTCCTAGTGCTGTGTTCCATTACACCATGATCAAGGTTTGTATTGTGCACTGTGAAGAAACGCCAGACAACCCCACAATAGAATACCTCCCCTTACCCTCTCTCCTTCCACACTTTCAGTCCAGGATCAAGGCCCTCACTTCAGCAAGAACAATTCTGCACTATATGAAGCCTAGGAAGAACAGTTCTACATATTAGCCAATGAGGTTTTTGTTTCTCCTATAATGTAGGAGAACTATGGGAAATGATCTCTCAGACAGGCAAATATGTATTACAAGGATCACAGCATTATTGTTTTATTGTTTGCACAATGGTAAGTTGCACATATGGACAAACAGTACACATTTAGAATTAGTTTCACAAATTAATACATTATAAGAGTCCAGTGGTTTAACATATTAACTATTAAAAAAAGCAGTAACAAAGGAATACAAACATTACAGTTTTGACTGCAGCCCAATAAAAGTTTAAAAACAGGTTGAAATCAAAATAAACCGTAAGCTTTATTTTTCTGTGACATTAAAAAAACCACATATCCCTTCCTAAGAGACTGCTCACAAAGATGCAATAACATACAAGTACAAAAGTGAAGAATTCTGTGCTCAGTTTCCCTTAATTTTATCAGATTAAGTGACAAACCAAACATTTGTCAAAGAGCAATCACTGCTGAATGCAGACACTTCCAAAACATACAAAATGGTAGTAACACTTTAACAATAGAAAGCAAATGACAAAACTTATACATAAAATCAACTTGGCTCCAAAGTTTCATGCTCACACATCAACCTGGTATCATTATTTGCAAATAATCAATTGATCTATTATCTCTTTCTTAAGATATTTTCCTGGATATTCCTAGTGCACACCAAATTGGAGATGCAGAACAACAAGCTATGATGTTGCGGTATGTAAAATTCATAAACTACTGCTGCAATAGCTTTAACCTTCAAATTACATCATTTTCCTCCTCTGTTCTTGAGCAACAAGTTATCGTACTACACCTTGTTTGAAAGCAGATGCCCAACTGCTTTTAAGGCAGTGCTAACAAGAGGCTCATGAATCAACTTGGGTTTGTAACACCTAATTCGGGCTTTTATTAGGACAACGCATCCTATCTCCCTCAATTGCAGGGAAAAGCCCATCCAGCCTGACAACTCCTGCTTGCACACAGACCTTGTGGCATCCTGAGCTTTCAGCTGAAATTCTGCAGTGCCCTACTCTTCAGCTCAGGAGAAGAAAAACCAAAATCATACAGTTTGGGAACATTACCTATGAAATGTCTGTGTTGAAATCTCAGATTCTTCTTTAGAGTTGGCTGCTAAATGGACCAAGAAAAAGGTTAAAAAAACCAAAACAAAACCAAAACAGCTACTAACCACTATCTACCAAACTTTATGAAATAGTAAACATTGTATTTCAGCTGGTTTTAAACAACAAAACACAGAAGCAATGATGACACAGCCTGGGACCCGCTATTTGAAATTCCTAGGAACATCAAGATACAGGACCACAGGGCAACATTGAGAAACAGAACACACAAAGAAAAGGAGATCTGTCTATGGGGGAAGGTATGCACACCTGTGTTTTATACATATATATATACACATACATACACACAGATGTGTGCACTGTACTGTATATATTTACATCCATATACACAAAAACACCCTGAAGTAGATTTAAAGGCCATATCCAGGAACAGAAGATATGAACTCTAGTATTTGTACTAGAATATATTTTATCTGTACAAAAAAAACAAATATGCATATATTCATATGGTATAAAGCTTATTAACAAAAAATATTCTGCTACTAACGTTAGGTTAAATAGATGATTTTACAAGATTCTTTAATAATAATGCAGTATAGAACATTTCTAAAACTAGGGCCCAAAATAAAAATACATAAACGGGTTTCTATTCACAAGAAAATAGCTGTTCAATATGATTTCACTAGGGAAAAGTAGCAAAATTTTTATAAATCTCCTGGGATGCAATTTAATTAACGTATCAATCTAGAAAAATAGACTTTTCAGATGAAGACAGTTGATGCACTTCCCTCTCCCTAAAAGGGGTGCCTATCTTTTCCCTCGCTTGTTTCCAGCTGGAGGTTTCTTCAGCTGAAGAAGTTGCCCTCCTGTCCCAAAACCTGCAGATGCAGGATTAGACACCCCGAACGTCAGGCCAGCTGATGCTGTGATGCCAGGATTGCTGAAGTTAAACCCAGATGTAGTCGAGCTCCCAAAGCCTTATGGGGGAGGGAAAAATATTTTAAAACATAAGTTATATCAGAATTGTACATTTGCTCTCCTTGAAGTTTTTAACACCAGCCACTTTATTACCAGCAGTTGTAACACTTTATACCAACGTGGATCAACAATGGTAAATCACACTGCAAGAGCACTTGGACTTGCCATGGCAACTTGGATATTGCAGCACTAACAGAGACTACCTCAGTGAGTGCAAACAATTACAGCCTAAATCACAAGTCTATTATACCATTATCCATACAAGAGTAGCACACAAAAGCCCCATTGAAATTGTGCAACAGAAGAACCATAATCCCTCAAGTTCTCAGCATAAACATGCAATGCACTCCTAAGGTGGGAGGGAAGGCAGCAGGTACAGGTGGACCATGGACCACTCACTTCTCTCACAGCAGAGGAATAGCAAAGCTGGAGTTGGAGTGCTCAACCTTCTTCCTCCTGTCTTGGTTACTTTTGCCTTTATAACACACGTGGCACAGACCACACCTTAAATGTGAGGCAGAAAAGGCTCAAGATCCTTGCCAAATTGTTTGTATTTAAAAACCTTATGACAAACCAAAAGACACCACTGGAAACAAAGCTTTGGAAAAACTGAATGACTAGCTGAGCAAATCGTGCTATTTTAACTCCTCTACCCTCTTCTATCGAGGTAAACAAATTGAACATTTGGTTCAGCTATGAAACAAGATCAGCTGAAGAAAGTCCCCCTACAGTTTCCAGCAACATTAACATTAACTCATTTCAGTTTCTTTTATAAATTTGTATCAGTTATGCACAACCAACTTAGATAATAATTGCAACTATTAGAGAATGCTAGAAATTTCTCAAAGATTACTTAAGAAGCAGAACTTCATAACTTCACTTTCTGTTGTCTCAAGAGACAACAAAGTAAGTACAACACTAGCAAGTTCATATTTTAACAAAGAGCTTCATACAAGCTGTACCTGAAAACCTGCAAAAAATTAAGATAATAAGAAAAATGGGACTGGTTCACAATCAAGAAAGAGTATATTCTCAATATGTGTTACTTTATATTGCTTCATTAGTTCTCTAGCAGACAGATAAAGCAATCCTTTGGTCACATCAGTATCTTCAACTCAATGCCTAAAATATTTTTGGAATACAGAAATAAAAGCCCAACTGGTTGTCTCATCAGAATCCTAGCTCTCACAAGCCTGATGTCTTCTGTTCTCCCACTTGTTACTGACACTCTGCATTAAGAACTACTTCAAAACATAACATGAAACTCTTCCTCCTGCAATGTCTGGACTTGGGCTATGCACATCATCTTGTCAAGAAAATTCATTATCAACATTCCAGTAACTCATAGTCCTCCAGCACGCAGTTGCCTGCATGGAACTCATTGTCAGTAATGGTTGTGCAGATCTAGAGTGAGACTAATGATAGTGACTGATAGTGTTCATTTGGGTCTTGTCTAAATTTTGTGGGCTAATTCGTCTCTCATCCTAGGATGTAAGGGGTGAAACACATGCAAGTGTTCCTCCATTTCCCTGATGACTTTGAGTCCCAGCTAAGACATATCAGGGAGTCTCATGAATGAAAAAAGTTACCTTTTTCCTTCATGTATGTGAGATAACAGGAAAGCATTGCTTCCCATAGAAAACATCATGAATGCCATTCATAATAAAGCTGCATGCGACGTAGAGTGTCAGGAGTTCAGTAGGCAAGAGTGAAGTGTTCATGAATTACCTCCACCTTGCTGCTTCTAGATGAAGGGATTGATTTGAAGCATACAGGAAAGGTAACCTACACTTTATTTGAGTATTATTACAGTAAGAGATGCATAAAGTATGAGATAGAAGACTGAGAACATGCTTGTTAATTTAGAAACAATTTGGAAAGTAATAGCTGTTATGTTAGAAGTGGCATTAAGGGCAGCCATAAAAGTATAGAAAGGCAAATTCATCTAGATGGTTTTCTTCTGTCATGGCAGCATAACAAGGCCAAGGTACCAAGTTTTGTTAGAAGTAAACCAAACCCTAAAGCTGAACACTCAAATGAAAAATCTTCAAGATAAAAAACTTGAACAAGGTATACACTGAGTCTTATTCCTGTTGGAAGGAAAGACAATGAGTCACAGAACAGCTCAGTTTAGAGGGAAGACTCAGTCTCAAACCATAGGTACAATGTGAACAACAATGTCCTTGCTGAAATTAGTATTATTTATGTGTGAACAGTGATTTTCAGGAAGTAAATGACAACCTGCCCTTCAAGGACACAGCCTCATATCTCCCTGAAGGGTATTATGATCACACTTTATTCACGGGACTTGTGCATCTCTGCTTCTGTCAGCCCTTTAGCTCGGTAAGCCAAAGATGAGTACACACCTCCCCATAACAGCATTTTTTTGGTAATTTTAATACTACAGGGAGAGACGGCAGTTCATCAGATTGCAATCTATTCCTGCTTTCATCCCCCACACCAAAATGGGGGCTCTAGATCAAAAAGTATTTCAAAAACAGCTTTGACTGATTTATTATAGCCTCTCTATCTAAAAGCTGCTCACGGATTATATTAAGGTCTGTTTTTCAGCAGTATGAGTGCATCCAGCCATGATCCCACTTGATTATCTCGTTTACTGAGGCTGCAATTCTTCAATAAAAATGTCTCCAACAAGAATTTTCAACTCAGATCTTCAAAGTATATTAAGCATCTGTTTTCACAAAAATTGTGTTTGTACACTCCCTGTCCTCTCAACATTTTCTTAAATTGTTAAATAAATTTAATGGAGAATTTTTTCCTTTTCCCGTTACTCTGAGTCTTAACGCCCTTTACAACAGCCCACTAACATCAGCCTTTTTGGTTGCTGTTAAATGAGTAAGAGTAGGAATTAAATGGGACTTGTTCTGGAGTCAGCTTTCCACAGTGTCTCTGTGAGTTTCAGAGGGACTCCTGAGGCTGTTCCATCTCGCAACTGTGTGCACCAGAGGAACTGCAAGAAGACTGAAGCTGCTCCGCTTTTCGTCTACTAATGAACATGTCGACCATTCCCGGACTAAGCCAAATTTACTATTAGAAGATGCTCACGGACTGTCAGAGGACTCAGTTTTCTCCTCAAACACACAAACTGAAACTGAGAAGAGCAGTAATACCACTACAAACATTTTCAGATCTTCTAAAGCAATTAAACCTAACTCATAAAAATTAAACACTTGACAGAACCAATTTGGGGATCTATAATTTTAAGACAGATCAAATGGGTGGAAAAATCTGTGGAGGAGATTTGGGGCAGCCTAAGCAGCCTGGAACAGTGTGTGTCGGAACACACACTTACCTAGCGTTCCCAGACACATCAGTTGGGAAAATACCTAACTGCTCATATCTAAACCCAAGCAGCAACAATAGTGAATTCCATAACCCATATTCACCCCACTTTCCTAGCTTTTTCAAAGAAATAGATTCAGAAACAAGATGCAACCATTATACAGTAACATAAAACAGAATATGCTTTCAGGATCCTTTAAATGATACCTAAGAAACAGAACACAATAAATTTTTAAAAAGTATATATAAACTAGCTAGCCTCAGGTATCATTCAAACCCATTTATACACTCTCAATAAAATTAAAGATCATATGCAATCCAGACGCTATATGACATAAGGTTTTGGATATAAAAGGTAAAAGTGTGTTTCTGGGCTACCGAATTTTTAATAGGGGCTTCTATTCCATAATCCCAGTCTAGATAAGGATTTCATGATCACTTGATTTTCTAAGCACAAAATGACAGAAATTACATTTAATCTGTTTTTCTTCAGCTACTTTCTGTAGCTGAGACTCTTTTGAGATAACTGACAATCTTCATTTTATTGGGTGCAATCCCCCTCACTTGCAAAAGAGACTGATGGCACTGATTCCATGACAAAGCCTGGTTTAAGGGAAATGGTATCTAAATTGCCTCTGCACACCACCAACATAGCTAAGACAGACTTGTGATTTACTTTGGCTTGATACTTCCTTAGTGACGGACAACTGATCCATACAAGTAGTCTTCTAATTCTACTTTTAATATATTAAAAACCAAATTATTAACTTCCTAATTCAGCAGCTTGAAATGCTGCAATGTTATTTATATATGATGGCTAATTTAATGTAGACTCAGGAACAATAATCTACAAAATAAAAACGTAAGCAGTATAAGTCTTCCAATTGTTTCTGATACTGAGAACTAAGTAAAAGAAGGTTGATACTTATACACCAGATAAAGAGAGTTCCATCAAGAAGTTACTAGGTTGTTAACATTCATGAACGTTACACAGCCAGCTTAGTGAGCCATTTCCACCTTATTAATGCAAAGCCTAAAGTACTTTACAGGCCTAACAACTCATCACTAACCAAGGAGAATCCAGAACAAAAGTCATAGCGCTTCCTAGTAAATACCAGCAAAATGCTGGGTTTTTTTAATAGCAGTTGAACAAACATTTTTCTTGAGACATGATCCTCCTTCAATGTGCCACTGAAAAAAGATTGTAAGACAGACTGTAGAAGCTATTTGCTTAGGAATAGCTCAGTAAGCTATTATTCCTATTTAAAAGGTAAATAGAGACGCCAGCTGTATTTCAGACATCTGAGTTAAGGAGCAATAGCATCCATATTTTAATTTTATCACCCCCAACAAAATGAAACCAAAAAGGCTAAATAAGTACTGTGTAGTTCAATTGCCACAGTAATGTTTTCAAAGTAGTTAATATAATGAATTATGAATGTATACAGAGATACAATACACATAACTTACTACTCAGATAGAGTAAGCGTTTATATGTTTTTAAGGAAACCTCTGGGCTTCTATAAAATAATTGTAACTTAATTTGTAAATACACTAAGTCAAATTACTAGTATGTTTGTCACTAATTCATACACTAATTTTAATCAGTAACTGATACCAACGCATTCAAGCAGCAACTGCTTTTCTGTCTATGAGGCCGCATCTGATCTCCTGCTTCCACTCCTGACTAGACAGACACCATGAAATGGGAAACACTAATGCTCGCTCAATACTGTCTGCATAGGAGATCTTTAACAGAATCCAAACACTTATCTGAAAATGTGTATCTAGCAAGTAAATAGTTATGTTAATAGTGATATACACATGCAACTTTAAGCACATTATCAGTTTCTTGGAGTGAGCACAGCAGTTTAATTATAAGACCTGCTTTAAGATAAACTTGATCTTTGAATTCAAAAGAAACAAACCAACCTGCACTCAGACTTCCTGATGGTTTACTTGTAGTTCCAAACCCAAATGACGATGCTCCTGTGGCACTACTTCCAAAGGCAGAGCTACTCCCAAATCCTAGTAGAATAATAGTAAAGACATACAACAAAAAAAATTACAGACACAGCAATTAAAGACACATAGGTTTGAGGTGAGTATTCTAAACCCAAACATAATTATAAGCATTTTGGTAAACAAGTATTCCTAAGTTTATTGCCTGAAGAGTATTTACTCTTGACGCAGCATCGTGATAAGAGAACAGTGCACACTGGAAAGCACTGAGAAAAATACTACCTTCAAAATCCAAAACTGAGTAAAGGAAAAGTTATAAAAATCAGGTGTTGTAAACTGTCAGAGTTTAAGAAATTTCTATTGAATTGCTGTTAAATTGGCAGGAAATGGTAACCAAATGAGCTAAAACTAAGAAATTTCATATACAGGTAACATGACTTTTATTACAGAAAGTCACAATCTTCATCTACAACTACAGAATAAAGAATTATGCTTAAAACAGAGTAAGCATCTTCTTCAGTTTACATTTGGCTTATTTTAGAGTCATACCCCTCCCCAGGTTATTAGGGATCAGCTTTATCTAGGAAACTACAAAATAGATTAAATAGAGAATAGAAACCAATTTCACAATATTTACTGTGAAAAATCATCATAAAAGGGCAGCCATAAACATACGGCTGTGATAAAATTTAATTCGGTTGATTTTGTAATTGACATTCATGATTTCATAATATAAATTTTTTAAGGTTTCAAATAATGTTATTAATATGACGTCACTTTGAAGGAAAAGCAAGTTGATATTTGCAGTTTGAAATAGAGGCCAGACAATGGGAACTGTAAGAAAACTATATACTCCGATTTAGGCTGTCTCAGGTTTCTAAAAAGAGAACAGTATTTGTATTTGAGGAAATCATGCTCCCATCTTAAGTTTCAAGTGTCAGGAAAAATCCTGTTATTTGCTGCAAACTGAGCCTTTACCATTCCTTTACAGAAATATTTTTGAGATTTTAAAACCAGTAAGGACTGAACACACTATCTGATGCAGTGTTCTCTAGTTTTCTGAGATTTCTTAAATCAAAGGGGTATATAGGGTAGGTAATGGCAAGTATCATTTCCATGTAAGACAGTTCATTTAAATTATACACTCTTTTGTCCTGTCTAGGTTGAAATTCATAACCAATGATCAGGCAAGGCATCCGCAAATATTTAATGGCGCATAGGATCTGTGCTAATAATTTATATACTTAAATGGAAAAGCCTCTGTTTATCACTGACAAAGTACACAGAACATTAATCTACGAAAGAGAGCAAATTTCCTCAATTAAAATGGTGCTCCCAGAGCATACACCACATATTGTCCTATTCAAAAACCCAAATCCCTAAGATTAAAAAACCCAAACAAATTTAAGTAATCATTCTGCTAATTTGTTTCCAAGAACACACCTACGGGCTATTTTGCAGGTATGTATTTATTCTTCCACACTTGCTTCTATCAGATAGTCTTATGGATTTGTTAAAAGACATTTTGCAAATTAATAATGTAAGCAAATACCTTCCTAGGCAGAGAGCTAGGAAAAAAAAAAAGAGAATACAAGTCAGGTTTTTTGGACACAACTAGAAGCAGCTGGAATGTTCATTTATTTACAGTGGTAAGACTGGTGAACAATCTTTAGTCTACAACCTTTTCAGCAGAATGGCAGAATTTTATGGTTTGGGTTTTTTTTAAGGCATTTAAAACATTATGGGAAAAACTATTAATTCCAAAGTAATTTCCTTTTAGCCCATTATTTTCACTTTTTTCCTTGTTTAGGTATACAGATTTTCTTTTATCTGAAAAAGCTTAAAATATGATGAGAAGGGACATTGGTAGATTTAAAGGTAATTTCAAGGTGATTATTAAAGGTAAAACTCATGTTAACGTTCCAGTTACATCATCGTCCCAATACTGAGTGATGTTTAATTATTTAAAATACATTATAACACCGACTCATATGTTCAGCTCATAGGCAGGAATGTGGACTGAGGCTGCAGAGAAGGGAGGATGTAACAAGAAAAACCACATTATGTTTGTGCTCAGGAGATGTAACAATTTTCTTTGCAGGTCTTATAAAAGCTTCAGAAGACATTAGTATCTGTAGGAACCCTGATCTATATAGACAGGAAATTTGCATGCTGATTAGATTCTACTAATAACTTAAATTCTATCTGTAGTTCTACTGCTGAGAACACATTACATTTAAAATAGAAGGTCTACATTAATTTTGAATTTTCTTTTAATATCACCTACTTTTTCACAGTCATGTGTCCTCCTGGAATATATTCCCCAATAGCACTATTAAAATTTTGGTAAGTATTTTTCCCTTGCTTTCATTTGTTGCTTTTTCAGCTGGGGGAGAGATTTTTTTCCCACCTCAGCACTGAGGCACAGAGTGACTGCTAAGCAAATAGATTTCAGCAAGCAAGATCCCAGAACTGCAGTAACCTTTATACATTTATTCTTATCTTAATACAAGCAGAAATGGGTCCCTATAGTTACAAGGTGAAAAACTTCTATGGATTACCTACAGTGTGATCTAATGTCTCAGATGCCTAACTTTCATATAGGTAAAATTCAGTCAAATTGTAGTTCCAAATGGATGTACTTGATGTCCTTCCTTAGCTTTTAGAGCACAACTTCTATGTGATTACCTCATCCTATTCATCCTGAGGTTTCACTACAATGGCTTAGCCCTAGCAACTCCTTCTGCAAGGCAGGAAGAAGCCTGGAAAGAACAGACCTGCCAAATTGTAAGGTCTTTCCCTGAAACAGATCATCCTCTTCGTGGAGTTAAAGGTGTCCAAGAGATTCAGCTGTGCGGTATAATAATTCAATGAAAGATTAGAAAAGTTAAAGTGTA
Source organism: Melanocharis versteri (assembly GCA_013397845.1). NCBI lineage: Eukaryota > Metazoa > Chordata > Aves > Passeriformes > Melanocharitidae > Melanocharis > Melanocharis versteri. Next base: position 27,562 of record VZTG01008665.1, on the reverse strand, counting down.
CCTCCAAGGCTTGAAGAACCTAAGCCACTTGATTGCAAGCCAGTGCCAATACCTGAGCCGAATGGCGTTCCAAAACTAACTCCCAGAGATGGCTGTGGCCCTGGTACAAAAAAAATGAGAACAAACTTGCCTTACTCTTTGATAGTAAAGAGGTCCTTTATTTACTTTTCAAGTATTTGATAATGTGAACATCATTGCTTTTAACAAATCCCATTAAGATCCCAGATGTTACCTCATCAAAATTTGTCACATAACTGTCTGCCTCTACACAGACTTGGCAAAAATCTAGGAAAATACTGATTGTAATAAGGTGAAACTAAGCAAAACTAATAACATAAGAACATAATTTAGTATTTTTAAAAGTTAACCAGTCTCACCTTAAACTTTAAAACGTTAATCAAAACCTTGAGAGAACTCATAGGTAACAACATTTTGCCGCCTGTATTAATAGAATCAGAATAAGGGAAAACTTTCAAATTACAAACATAAGAACTGACACTAATGTAACTAAAACTGTATTACCTAAAATTAATTTAATAAATAAGATTCTTCAAAACTATTCAAGTATTCCATCCAAATTTAAACAGAACGCTAAGATAAAAAACAAGACAATGACTTTATTTTATTAAATTTATTGTTCATTTTTAAGCAAGTCAATTACACAGTAACATGACAATTCATTTTTTTTCCACACAAGTGATAACTGAGTTCTGTTAAGCTCTGCTACATAACACCATTCAATAAGGTAAACTAGTCAAACCACCTGTTTAAATAACCATTTACAAAAGGCACAGTTCTGTGTACCTTAATGAATTAGATACATTCAAAATTTCAGAGTTTGTTCCATAATTTAAAAAAGTTGACAGTACTTTCCCTGCATATTCACATTAAGATGCAGGACTGTCAAAAAACAATTTCAGTCTGCCAAGATGGAATCTACAGTCTCAGTTCCTTTTTTTACCTTAACCTTGGGGAATGAAGAATCAACTTTCTAGCCCACCACTAACACATTTTAAAATAATTAATTCTGATAAATAATATATTTTGACAGTTTTCACAGTACAATCTTCTATTCCTGTCTTTTTCAAACAGTTTTCAGTGCACTATTTTAAAAGTTTAACCATTAAAGATAAAATACAGTGCCAAACTCTTAATCCACAGACATCCGCACCTCTGCTCAAGATGGCCTTCTCCATCTTTGAAAATACTTGGCATCCTGTATCTGTGAAAGTGATGATTTATTCAAATATTACTATAAAGCTCAGATGATTCTGGCCTTTTTCCTAAACCATTATCACATCTGGGCCATTTTCATTCAAAACTTCCCATTACTAATATTTACATAGAGTTTTAAAATGTGAATATTTCAAGCTCTTAAAATCATTTTGGTATTTGAAGATTTAAATGGAAAATCATTTTGAATCAAGTGAAAGGCACTGTATGTTGAAAAGTAACACCTTTTGCTAGGAACACAAAATTCTTACGTGATCCAAGCTGAATGACATCTGTATACTCCAAGTAGTGTTAAAACTAAATTTTAAGGGCAACTAAAGTTGTTAGCCTTCAGTCTCTGCTTAGCAGGGAATAGTTGGAAACTCAAGCTATTTCTTCCACTTAAAAAAAAGTATATCGGATGTTGCAATTACAAAGTTCCACAAATTTCAAACTAAAGTTGTTTACATCCAGTTTAAATACTGATACATCTACCTAGCAGCTCTTAAAAAAAATTAACAATAAAAAACCAAACCCCCCTACACAAGTCAATGAGCTAATAAACTAAAAGAATCCGAAAACACATATCCAGTTCCTTCTCAAGCACACAGGTTTCTGTCTTAGTAGGAGGCACTGTTAGTGGAAGACCTTATAAACAAAACACTACAGTCCTCCAGGCCAAACTCTTTACCAAATGCAACATGCTTCTTTTAGAGCCAGTATAAAACATTATACTAAAACACCTCAGATCATATAAAACAGGATCTTATGCCTTAGGCTAACAAACTTTTTATTGAGCAACAGCATATGATATTTGTTGATTTTGTACCATAATGTTCTGAAGGTATCATCACTACTTACAGTTCTTGTAAGTAAACACAATCTTCAATAGCAAAAAACTAGTAAGACTCTTTGATGCCAAGAGTATTAGCAAGAAAAAAAATGGCACTTCTGGCTATTACAGGTACGAGACAAATTCTGTATAACAAGTATTTTTAACATTTTAAAACTTGATGTATTTTCCCTGTAGAGGACTTCAGTTTAATGAATAGGACCCATTACAGAGAGCCAGACAGGTCAGACAGATTTCCTACTGATGTTGTGCATTTTTTTAAATTACAGCTGGTCCAAACAGTGAGCAAATTTAGCATCACAATTTAGATCTCATTCTGACAAAGTAATACACTGGTTAGTTTTAACCAAGGTCAATATCAAACCACACAATAAAAATTTTAAGTGCTATGAAGATTTCAGTATCCTTTCCCATTAGAACTTCAATCTCATACTGATTTAAGTCAAAACAAAGTGTGCTAACAGCTTTATAATGCTTTGACTAACTTTGTACTTCACCAGTTAAGGAGAGAGCTTCTTAGGGGGTTATTTCTAGAGGGGAAAAAGGTGAGCTTCAAGAAAGCTTTTCTTTAAGACACCGAAAAACATCAGTTGCAGCCTCATGCATTTACAGGACTCGGTGCACTAGGCCATAATTTCCTTTGAAATCTTTAATTGTGATCCCATCAATAATAATAGGTAGATTAGCCACCACCATTTTAACTTCTGTGTTGTTCAAGATTGCTCAGGGAGGGTGCAGGTGAAGCAGTGTTTAAAACTCTAGCTGCTACTGCAGAAAAGCACGACCAGCCTCACTGCTACCAAAAAAGCTGTGCCCAGAACAAAAATGCCAAACTAGGGAGAAAGGTTGTGTACAGACAAAATGTAAGCATAATTTCAATAATTCTAGCTTAAAAAAACAGCACAAAAATTGTGCTTTAATGTGCACACCACAGTCCTGATGTCCTGATTATCCATCCCAGGTGAGCAGTGAAGTGCATTTTTGCTCCCTTTCTTCCATATGGCCAGGACTCACTGGCTTTATTTATTTCAACAGAAGCCAGAAATGTCTTGGCATATGGAGAGAACATAGGGTGCATATCTACACCCAGGAACTGGGGAAACATTCCCTGATCCCACAGCTTAGATGTAGCTACTAAACTTTTGACTTCTGAAAACAAATGTAAAATAAATTATTATTTATCTTTTTCAGAGAAAGAACAGCAACTAACTCTAAGTTAATCTTACGAAATACTTAACCACGTAAACATCAAATATTTTTAAAAAGAGACTAAGCATCCTGATCCCTCAATATTAGAGTAGTATATATTACATTTTTCATCAAAAACTTTGAAGGCCAGATTAATTTTCTTTTTTAATTCCTATCTTCAAAAACAGCAACAGCAGATCAGGTATTACACAGACATCCCTTACCCCTCCCTTTCCATACACCTCTTTTCATAGCCTTTTTTCTCAGAACCTTTTACCATCTCGCATCTATCCCACCCTTCAGGATCCAGATCTTGCAAAGAAATACGTGCAGTTTTAACTTCTAGCAGATAGTATATCCAATTCATAACAACATAACACAAAACTAAAACATGCAGCATTTGTAGTTCTACTACAGCAAATGACCATCTGGAAACTCAAACAATGAAAAGGAAATGAAGAAGAGGCAGTCCTTAAAGATTCCTACAAAACTGAAAGAACACATTCTTCTCCTTCTCCAAAACAAAAAGTGGCAGCCTTAATCTGAAACTAGGAAAAAGGCAAGCACTGCAATCAGTAATTTAGGAAAGCTACGAAATGTTCCCATCTAACAAGCTTTTAGGACTTCAAGATATCTTTGAAATAGTTTAGGCCCGACTAATTCTACTTTTGATCTAGAGAGAACTCCAAGTACCTTTCCTGTTCACCTAACCCTAAAGAGTTTCAAGTATTCTTAAAGTGCCACTCAGAACATAAATTTATTTTTATTTCTTCAGGTCCCCTGGTGAGTTGCACAGAGGGTGAAAGTATTCCAACTGAGTAAGTAGTAAGAAGATTGTTGTCTACTTCTGTTGACATGTTTGATGTAAGTCAATGGCTTTGTTCTATCTGCATCACTCTTGTACTTGGCACATTTTTGGGTTTTGAAATACTCTGTCAAAACAACCACAAAAGAGACAAATCCCAAACCAACCTCCACACACTCCCATTTGTTCCTTTCACTATAAAATGTTAAAAAATATCTCAAGGTATAGAGTCACGTTACCTCAGTTGTGTTGGTACAGGCCAATTCTGCCATTTGTTTTTTTTTTTCCCCCCTCCTCTCTTCGTTCCTATTACTAAGAGAATATTCAAAGTCATGCCATAAGTGGCGTAAGTTTACTGAAGTTATTAGCAGTCCCCTTGAATCTGGACTAGGAAGTTCAGGAACTTCAAATCCCTCACCTCAATTCATGAAAATGCAGGAATGATTTTAAATGTTACATCCCAAGTGTATGACTTTCATAAGCAACTAATCCTGTAAAGACCATGGAGAGTCTCTAAAAAAACAAATGTAAGATAAGGAAAAAGATGAAGAGTAAATTACTTCGGCAACATTAGGTTGCACGAGCAGTGTGCAACAATACTACTATCTGTATTAAAACCCCTGAAGCGTGACATTACATTAACTCATGTTTTCCGTTTAAAACCAAACTCTTTTGATGATGCCACTTCAACAAAATTTCCATGGATTAACATAGCAGCAACAGAAAGACTGTGGTCTATGACTGAAATTCCGAAAAGAAGCGTTTCACAAAGATTCTGGGTTCTGTTCAAAGTAGTTTGGCATACTTATAATTTGAACCCATCTCCCTGCTGTTCAGAATGGCGAGGGCTGAAAGCACATTGTATTTCTCTTATGAAAAGGCAAGGACAGTCTAATAACGTGCCAAACTTAACATGGTTGCTGCAATCATCTCTAATTAGCATCATTCAAAATATCATTGCTGTTGTAAGACCAGAGAAAGCACTACTACCACTTTCAGTACAACTACGTGAATAACATTTTAGAAAATTAAAGGTAGAATGAAGCTACCAATACTTTTCATAATTTGCTGACATAGATATATATCCCTGTTCAAGCAAAATTAAATGGAATTAACTTTTTTTCTGTTCAATGATGACACAAATTCAGTTGTCTGTATTCTGAAATCCCTCTCAGGGAGGGTTGGTTAGTATAACAACGTCAATTAAGGTGCCTTAAACTATTTCCTTTGCCATATCTATCCATTCGTTATTTGCAGTGGGCCATGCATTTCCTCTGTTTTGGTCTTCCTCTTACTTACATGCACAGGCAGAACCACTGACCCACTCTACTTTCTCTACTAATTATTCACAATAGCAGAATGGCTAGCAAAAACTGCTCCCACGTCATACTGACAAAGGAGTTGGCTAAAAAATAAGCCAGGCATCTGACTTCCTATTATACAGAGATTTTCTTCACTATCCTTCCTGTTCTACAGCATTTTTCATTTTACAGTTCCAAAGTGCTTTACAAAAATGCATTATTAACTTTACATAAGGAAAAGATAGTATGCATTTAGATATTCTCTCCTCTCCAATTTAAAATAATTTACTGTAATGATACAATTTCTGGAAAGAGGCTATACTACGTGTATTCAGAGATGTTACTTAGGAGTGAAGACTCACATTCCAAGGGGTAAGTTAGAACAATACAGTAAATATCACTAATACAAGTAAATTCACAAGATTAAGTATCTGTTGTGTAATTATTGCTAAGTCTACCCTGCATTTTTCTATTGGCTATGTATCAGTAACTTCGCTCATCACAACATCTAGATTTTTAGTCTAACACAAAGGAAGACTTCATAGAAAATGTTACACGAATTTACTACTGTCGTAACACTAATAATCTATAACTTGAATGCACTCAGACCTGTAGCAGGCTGCTGCTGCTGAGTAAGTGTTGCAGCCATTGCAACGGCTGCTGCATTTGGTATGTTGCTGAAAGGGGTCGGTCCAGTGGTAACGCGTGGCGCGCTTTGCCACTTCTTAGCTTCTGTTCGTCTTGCCTCAAACACATCCATGGCATCTCCCAGAAAGCTTTTCCTGTAGCCAAGGTATTGGTCTTTGAGCATCTGAAGGGGATGGGAGGAAGTCATTTTAGTTCCATATATTGGACATAAACCCGTAACTTAATAAGGAAAGAGACACTGAGTTATAAATAACATTCCTAAAAGAACAAAGAAAAACCCACAAAAACCCAAACCAACAAACACCACCACCAAAACAAATGAGAAGCTCCCTCCAAAACCCAAAACCCCTTGCCAGGCTATGAGCTAGAAACAACTGGTTTGCAACAGCTACAGCCAGAACAGGTTCCATACTTAAATTCTGCAAAGCTGTTTAGCATAACTGATACCATTCCGTATGTCAGCCCAAGTCTTTCAACGTCGGTGCAAACCACCACAATTCAATTTGTATCACCGTACTTAGCTGATCCAAGAGGAAAAATAAAGCCACAATCCTAGCTTATACAACAACACATTTTCTTCAGTGCTACCCTTTCTCCATGGAGTCTGCTTTTGCTCCTCTATCACCTTCACCTGTGTTTCTTTCCTTCCTTTCACCCTTGCGTTTCTTCTTACCACAAAGCTAAAGAAGCTACCAAAATTTTAGAATTCACTCTTGTTTCTGATGCATTTCATTGGCAACGTAACACAGTCCAAATGCAACAGATCATTCTGCCTTAGGGCAACAAGCCCAAATCTGTTGTGTCATGCCCCACCTTCCCTTGCCTCTGCCCTTTTTCCCCCTCAGAACTCCACCACCTTCTGTGGCAATAGCCCAGCTTTGCCTGTTCATCATGAGCAATTTCTGTCTGTCACAGATGAGGAAACTATGGATATCTTGCATAACAAAAAAGAATAAATAGCTTTAACTAGGTAACTGACAGAATTATTTTCATCTTATAACAAAAAATCTTTAAATGCAATAAATTTATTAAAGGACAACAGTTTCCAGTTTATGGAAGACATACTATGTCCTGTCTCCCTGGCTAAGCATACGCTCGTTTCCTCAAACAGGAGTTGGCAGTCCAAAAATTCTGACTCAGGATTTGAACAGCTGTAATCCCAAATCTACCAGCAACAGCAGGAAATACACAAAGAATGACCTCATTATCACATCAGAAGTGCTGTCTTTGGAGAGAAAAGACATTTGTAGAATTCTGATGGGATTTAATACAATGCCATACTGACTGCCCTAAGAGTTGACAAATGCCATTAGACATCGCAGAGTAGTTCTTAAAGCTAAGCTATGCTGAATGATTTAATGGCATTACCTACTCAAATTGTGCCCAAGCGCACTTTTACTTTTCACTGACTGAGATACAGAATGCATCTCTATGTTCATACAAGATATAAATACATTCAGCAACAAACCCCATGCAAAGATGTTTCAGGCCATATTTTTTTTTTACAACTTCAGACCACTGAATCAAAGTGTAGGTGTAAACCAGAAAGCCTACATCAGGCAAAGAAATGAACTGTGATCACAGCTCTGCCTTCCACAAACCGTATCACAACCATCAGATAAGCCAGAGACCACAGTTTCAAACCTGCTCTCCTCTTCCAGCAACTTGTAGCTGATAAACTAAAACAGATGGTTATAATGACAAATTCACTTGAGCAGTACATTCATCTTTCTGTTTTTTGAAGCTTGATTTATAAAATGCTGTCCAAAATATCAGCATCCATATGTACCCACTAGATTAAATCTCAAAAAAATTTTCCAGAAGAAAAATCCTCTAACCACCCCCCTAATTTCAGGCAGTAGAATTCTACTCGAAACTGAAGAAAGGTCTTTCCTATTCAGTCACACTGACAAGGTACTGAAGATACTATGGCTTATACCTGCACACTAATCCAGCTGTCCATACTTAAGAACAACAAAAAATGTATCATCATAAAGACCACTGCACAAATTCAGGCTACACTCAGATCTTAGAAGCCACGAGGCCTGAAAACATTTGGGATACTTTTTGGATAATTCTGCTGAAAATATGGAGAAGCTGATATATTCTATACCTGGCAGCAAAACTGAATTAACTAAGAGCAGGACAAATATCTGATGGCAGGTATTTATAAACCAGTATCTAAGCTGACAGAAGCAATGCAATGCAAGCAATCAAGATCATACAAGATCCTCACTATTCCTGAACTTTATTCAGAAAAAGTAAAAAGTTTCAGATGTTTAGAGAACTAGCAATGCTGTGCAGAAGAAGCTTAGAGAAGGAAGCCAGCAGAAGATTTAACAGAATCCATTCCATTAAAGAAGTCACTCAGCAGAGGCAATTTCAAACACTTGTACTCTTCCTCAAGTTGGCTTGCTTTGTTGTTTTTTTTTTTTGTAGCCAAGAAGGATTCTGATGTTTTCAAGAAAAATCATGGATTGGAGGACAGTGACATTTTGTCAACATATCCAGAACTGTAAATGGGAAAATGGAAATGGAATGAGCCATAGTCTGTCATGGAAAAAAACAGGCCTAATTAGGACCATACGTAGTCTTTTCTTTTTCCTTCTACAATGAAAAGCCAGGTTCAAAAACAATAAACTAGACAGAACACAACTTTAACCAACGTTCTTTGATATGCTGAAAAATCTTACATATGGAAACTCACTTTTTTTCTCCTGTTACCTATTTGAGCAAGAGCAGATTTAGATCACCTTTGCTTGAGATCAAGAGCTCATTAGGTAAAAATCAAAATACACAAGCATGAGCTCGAAAACAGACATTTTAAAAACTGATAAACAATTAGAAGGAAAGGAGTTAAATGAAAAACATTTTGTAACTCAAGTGATTGTGGTCAGTTGCTGTCATCCCTATTAGTAAATACTTTAAATGCAACTTCAGCTGAATAAAAGCTACTTTTTTAATCAAAGCATGTCTTCAGGACAGTTTGAAAATGTTTAAAAGCAGTCGATTTAACAGAAGGACAGAAAAAAAAAACCCAAAAAGAAAACATGAAGATATACTTTCAAAAAATTACTCTTTACAGTCATACAGGAAATGCACAAGAACACATCAAAACATACCTTCACATTTTCATGTATTGACTGAAGTTGTGCAGCTAAAGCTACAAATGTTTGATAGATTTTCTGCATAGCCATAGACAAATCTGTAAGAGGCATATAAAATATTGGTAAGTAACAATCTCATTATCAGAAGAAAAGATTTAGTGTTTATACCAAAGAAAGAAGTTCACCCAAAACCCATACAGCACATGAAACACAAAAACAATTGCATGAAATACAAGATTTGACTCAGCAACTGGGTACCATAAATCATCCAAGGACTACTTTTTGACAGGGCTTCGAACTTTATCTTGAAAGGTACGGTTTTCTCAGATTTATTTTTATATACATGGTAAAGAGTTTCCTATGATTCTATTATTTAGCAAAGCCAAAAAGTAATATTTAAACTAGTTTTACCCAATTACATAGGAACAGTTTTTACCTCACTGGCTTTTACCTAGATACAGTTAAATCAGATTTGCTTGTGTTTGTATATATTTTCCACTCTTTCTGACTTAAAGCATAGTTAACTGTTCAGTTGATTTTGTCAGAGATAGCAGTAGAACGGAAGCTTTATTTGCATTTTAAAGACATAATTAATAAGCATCACAGGTTCTCTAATCTGGCTCTGCCCACCAGCATATCATAATCAGAGAAACACAACCGGGAGCTTCTTGCCTGCAACAGAAATATTTAGGATATCCTATTGCCTACACAGTAGGCAATCCTAGAAGTATTTCCAGGGCATTGACCCAACACTAAAGCAAAACCCTAGTACCAAAGGGAAAGCCTCAAAGGTTTTGGCAGAACAAGGCATCTTCTCACAAAAAAATGCTCCTCATAGAAGCACTGAAACAATGTACCAAAGTGGAGGACAGAAAAGTGCTGAAGTGGTTCCTTCATTGTGAAAAGATCAGCTTCTGTATTTCCTCTGAATGATGCACATAGCCTGAATGCAAATACATATATACACTGAAATGCATATAGTAGCTATCAAGTTCTTGAAGATGCATAGGTTGAGCAATGATTCTTGAACTGAAAATGTTTGCCTTTCCATAGGGGAATTTCTCCCTTGTAAAACAGAAAAGCTGTAGAATCAATCTCATGCTAGCCCACAGGGTTGTGAAGGCAGTAGTATTTAGGAAGACTGGCCACAAGTTTCCAAATAGTCTGGAGGCAATTTATTGATACTGACTAGTAGATATTTCAAAATTTTCAGGACATTCTGAGTCATGGAAACCTGAATGGCAAAGGAAGATTTTTTCTGTACGGTAAAGGCTACATATGCAATAGAGTGTTGACTAAATCACCAGATATTGCTGACAATATGCTCATACTGGCACAACAGATTGAGCCTTGCCAACACAAGCAAGGAACCTTTTGATTATAGCAGAAACTGCTGAAAAACTTAGGAAAATCGGTGAAGGCATCCTTTTTGTACTCTTGATAGACAAGAAGGCCACACAAAGATAGAGGACCCTCAAGATGCAGCAGATCTTTCATTATGGAAACTAGGTCTAGACAGTCCTCTTGCTTTCTGACATATAAGGTCCAGAAGTCTGTGCACCATCCTGTGATGGCAAGATGTTCAAGTACCATTTAGCACAAAAAGACAAGCACTTGAAATCACTGCTTACTGCAGGACCCGTACCTAAAATGGCCCAAAGATGAAACTGTCTATGACCACAAGAATGCTAACCAACCAGAAGACTACTGCCCAGAGATCAGCATTCTTTGATCAGAGAGATTTTCTCAAGATTGAATGTGGCAGCAAACACGACTAAATTTCCTCAGCTGGTCAGAGCTGAAGGCAATACCAACAGGCTCCAAACTAAGGAAAAGTTCTCATTCTGATCTGGTGCTGACAGAGCAGGCACCCCTAGTTGTCTGGCCAGAAAGCCCAGTGCAAGACAGAAGGTGCCAGACATTAGCTAGATGCTAAAGGGAGGGAGGTGTGGATGTCAAAACAAACCAGGCTTAAAAATCACAACTCAGGAAATGGATCCATCTTAAATAGCTCAAGAGCCCTTATGAATGGAACCTTTAATTCCAAATCTTTACATTGAACAACCACATAACTTATCTAAGCACTAATTTGTTCAGTACATTAAATGAGAAAACCTAACAATAACAGGAGAGAGATTAATTACTAAATTTTCGTTATAATTGTAAGTTTGCTAAATTCTGCATGTACAAAAGATTAGAACTGAAACATTTACCTTGTGGAGTTATGTGTGAATTATTTGCTTGAGTAGCAAGATGATTTTCCAGTTCTTCTATTTGTTGCCTGTACTGCTGCAGCTGTACTTCAAACTGTTCGACCAAGATTCTGAAGTAGCTAGATGAGTAATACAGTGAAATTGTAATATTAAACTTTACTAATTTGTCTGAATTTTTTTACCTGATCTCTATTAGCTGCCAATTTTCATTCAATTAATTGAACAGTTAGCCTGTACGACATTCTTGACATCACTCTACAACTGGAACAAGAGTGAAGACTATTTCACATGTCTAAGACACATAAAGATAATTTAAGTGAAGAAATAAAACACCGATTCTATGGAGCACTCCATATAAATGCTACAAGAAGCAAGGAAAAAAATTGTATTATGAAGTTCATAGGATCTTCAAACAGTTGGGTTTGGACTAGATGACGTTGAAAGATCCCTTCCAAATCCCCTGCCATAAGCAGGGACATCCTGACTTTGAATGTTTACAGGGATGGGGCATTCAACATGTCACTGGGCAACTTCTTCCACTTTTACCACGCTCATTGAAAAAGTTTCCTCCTTGTATCTAGTTAGAATCTTCCCTCTTCAGTTTAAAACCATTCTCCCTGTCATAACAGGCCCTACTAAAAATTCTGTCCTCACCTTTTCTAATGCCTCTGTTAAGTACTGAAAGGCTGCAATAAGGTCTCCTTAATTTTTCTCTTCTCCAAGTTGTATTATTGACTATTTTTTATGAATAACAGCAACTTACTCTGCTGGGGCTGTATTTTCATGCTGAAGACCAGGAGGAGTTTTCTGTGTTCGCAATGCTATTTCTGCATTCTTTAGCTCCTAAATAAACAGAGAAATTTAATAAAATATAAGGTTCTGCATGAAGTGGTCAAAAATAAAAATGCTAGGACTCTACTCTTCATTCACATAAAATATTTTCTTCATATATTTAACACTGTGATAGAATTTGATCAGAATTTCTCCAAAGAACAGACTATCAGAAAATTGGAGAACTGCAAGTACCAGAAGTTTGGGGACAGAACAAAAGACAGCACATACTGAAAGCACATTAAGTGCTCAGGAGTTGAGAAAATACTGCACTAAAGTGTCAGAGACAAAATTTTTCTATTGTACTTCAGCAATATTATTGAGGACTAGAGGGAAAAAAGCAACAGTCAAGTACAAGGAAGTAACACACCTAAAAGAGAAAAAATAGGACAAAAAAGATTATTTGAGTTTTTTTAAAAATACAAACTAATTTAGAAAAAATGCCTTTCTATGGAAATGGTCATGTTATACATGATAATTACAGCATACACTTCTGCTTAATACTTCCTAATAACTTTACCATTAAGAATTTCTCAATGCGTGGTTCTGTGATTATACTCAACTGCATCATATACAGAAATATGAGAATATCATTAACAAGCTTTTGTTTTCACAGAAAACTGTTGGCAAGGTGGAACTATAGAGTAAAATAAAAAAAAAATCGCATTTTTGACTTGAGAATAAGTTATCACTTATTTATATAGCAAGCAGCCTTGACATGCTAGATGAAATAAAAGGTGGTACAGAACTTAACCTGAAAAGCATCCGCATCAAAACTTGAGCTCAAACTGTCTGCATAGTTAAGACACAGACCGGTGGAGAGACATGAGACTCAAGTTCCATAAACGAATTCTAGTGCTAATCAAGAAATTTTGATCCCTGAAGCTTTATGAGGTAGTTTGGGATTTTCTTCCTCCAAAGCCATCAGAAGAACATGTATTTGTATTGTTGCTGCTCCAGAGTCCATCATGTTGTTACAAATGTGTCTCCACTAGCAGCTGAATATATTACTAAAACTGAACTAAAGTGGGCACACATTCCCTTCCACTGCCTTTGCTATGCAGGAATGCTTTCCTGAACAGAAGTCATTGACTGCTGTTGTACTTATCTGAAAATACTGACATCACAGATCTCAGTTTCCCCCAATAACTTCAAATAGATCAAAAGTGATTCAATTTTTCATTCTGTTTGCAACTGTTTAGTTGGGACACATGTGTTAACTTGACCGATAAAGAAGGCTAGCTATTCTATATGAAATAATCAACATATAAACTCTACATAACAGAAGTTATACTCAATTATACCTGTGCAGTTTCAACTTTCAGCTTGTCAATATTAAGAATGTTTCTCTGTAATCCACTGGCAACTACAGAGAGAAGCTGTTTCAAAGCTTTAATGTCTTCTTGTACTTTAAGCATTGCTTTAGAGGACATTCTACTAATTTCTTCCTGAACTTGTTTTTGTTCTTTCACAAATTTCCTGGAGAGGGTAAAAAAACGGGGGTGGGGAGGAAAGAAACACAATATAATGAATGCGAAGTATACTCAAGTGTTTACCTCTTGGTCACATTATTTAAATAGCTATTAAACTTATTTTTTTCAAAACCAAGTACTGAACAGTAAAATTACTGTATGGCATAATACTATCGTAACTCTTAGCATGCTAAAACTGTAAATAACCAAACCAAAAACAATCCCCCCCCCAAACTCCTCAACTTTAAACAGCAAGTGTTTAAAATGTTATGCTGACCCCTGACAAACTAAGATATATAGAATGTTTTATATATACAGTAATATACAAGCATCTATGTAAAAGCAATTACCACTTTGAACTCACAAATACAATGCATGCAGCCTAGTCTACAAACCATTTCCTTCCTGCCCGAGGAAAGACTCTTTTACAGTTCCCTATTCCACAGAAGACCCATGATGCACATCCAATAAGGTTCAATACTTACTATGTATGTGCAACAGGCTTAATACTCCAAGAGAGAGATGGTTAAGAGCATATTTTTGGGCAGGCCTGTTTGCATAAATGCATGAAAAAGTGAGACTGAAAAAAAACCAGACTAAGTCCTCAGCTACTAGAACTATCCATCCATTCTGTTCCCAAGGCTGACCTGCTGAAAGGCCTTGGGCTAATAACTTACCCTTCGTGCAGCCTGCATGAACATGCTCTTGTCACAGAGCATCAACAGTATACAATACTTTGGCTAAACAACTAACATAAATAAAACCCATTACTTACTGCAGATTTTCTACATCTTGACATATTACTGGAGGTAGATTTTCATCCTTCAGTGCTTTGCTATCTCTACAAGAGACAATGAATGTTTAGATGGTCCTTCATATAGCCAAACATTTTTGCACAACTGGTAAATATCACTAAAACATTCAAGCGAGTCATTACACAGTTTTGTACCCACTGCATGAATGCTGCAACTAGGAATAATTTGGATTAATGCACACAGATCCTATGCCAGGATCCAAGCCTGTGGTGTAAGCGTTGTACATGTTTGCAGAAACCACTTTTCAGACCAGATGATCAGTCTATAGCAGATGCCAGATAAGCTGTAGGTATTGCATTTGAAGGAAGAATTGCAGTGCTTAAAATCATGATCAAACATTACTAAATTACCTATATTGCAAAAGTTGGTTATGCACATCTTTTTTCCAATATCGAATTAGCAGAAAAGCGAAAATATTTGTCTAGCTGTCTTCTATTAAAACATGGAATGCAAAGAAAATCTGACACTTACTCTGGTCTTGTTCCTGTTTTGTCACCTAAAAAATAAAAAGTGTAGGTCATAAATAAAGCTTTGAAGAACAAACAAAACAATCTTAATGAGACTTTAAGGAAGAACTAATGTCTACAATCTGTTTGATTTCTCATGATAAGCGGAACAGACTAGGCTAGCCATAACAGAAAGTGGGTTTTAATTTATACCCCCTTCAGAGATAACTATCTTTTCAGGAACAATGGTTCTACAGTTGAGGTGCTAACTTCTTGGCACTCGGAGTAACAACCTCTTGTGTCACTATACAAGTCACTACAAATGCATGAACAACTGCAGTTGCATAAGAAATCTGTTCCTGCTTATGCAACCTCAACTCACTTCTACCTGCACTCACAAAACATTCAAGTGTTTAAATTCAGCAATGGCAGTCTCCTCTCAGATACGAAGGCAATGAACATCTGCCCACTGAGCTTCCGTAAGAATTCTGCTATTGCATTAAGTCCAGAAATGAGCAAGATTTTACAGAACTGAAAATGTTACTGCTTACCTGCCACCTACACACTCTAAACCACACATTTGTGGATCAAGATGCCAAATGCCTCTGAGTGACAGAACAGAGCTGAAAACTGCATCATGTGTAACACAGGGCACGACTATTTCTAGTCATGGCTGCGGCAGTAATTGCATTCCATACCACAGCAGTCTGTAGGAAGAGCACTCACTGAGCCCAAGAAAAAGGCTTCATCTTCTTCAGCTGAATCCAATTCGCATCTTGTCAGTGCCACCAAGGCAGAAAGCAGCTACATAGCTAATGATAGTACCACAGATGTTTGAAGCTGCATGAGTCAATGCTCCTGCCAGGAGAAGCTACTACTTTTAGAAGCAACATCTATTTAAACTGTTGGCAGACTCTGTCACCCAGTACTTTAGACAGACTGCACTCACAACCATGCCCTATGCCTTCTGCTAAAGGGAAAAAAAAGCATGAGGGACAAACACCAGAATTCAGGACTTCTTTCTCTGCTGATAATCTAAAGGATAGGCAGAAAACTAAGTACACTTTGCTTTTGTACTCCAGCCACCTTTTTTGGTTGTTGTCGTTGCTGTACATCACAATACTTACAAGATACAAATTTGACATCAGATTTTGCTACTTTCTGGGCGAGTGCTTCAGGTTTTATATTTTTTAACATTCTCTTTAGCAACACAAGAGGAAAATATGTATTAGAACAGGGTTTTTTTTCCCCTGTGGCCATATTTTAAAGAAATACTAGGTGGTCAGTCTTCAGAAGCAAAACCTTTTATAATCAATTCCAGAAGAGAGAACATTGGTGCTAGTCCCTATCTGTCCTGAGATTCCTAGAGCACTTTTCTTTCATAGCCGTATCACCTCCTTCCTTTTCTTTATGAGGAAAAGGGAAATAAAACCCCCAAAACCATGGAACCAACACTCTCAAACCTTGATGCAGTTCCTCATGTAGTAGTACAAACAATTGTACTGACAGAACTAAGTAGCAGCACACAGGCAGGGATATTTATCAGGGCTGCTTAAGCCAACACTAGCCATTAAGGGAAACACTTTTGAATTAAAACCTCAAAAAACATAGTCTCCTCTGACATTTCCCACTGCTCAGCTAAGGGATCTCTGCTCGTCCTGACAACAATAGTCCAGCTCACCCAGTTCCACTATACAACATAAGAGGGAATTCAGGTTACTCATTTAAGATTCCACCCTGAGAGGTGAACAAAACAACACTACTACCAAAGTCGATTTTGACTCTGTGGTTCTCTGGTCCTTATTTTATGGTACTTGTATGTTATGGAAGCATTGTGATATCCTAATATTATAGTAATGGAAATCCCCCAAGTGTCAGAGCCTTTTCATTACTCAAAGTTTCAGTAATAAATTCCAAAAACAATTAACATCATGCAGAGCACTCCAGTTTTGACAGTCAATATGTGCTCTCTTTTACAAGTAAGAACTCTCTCTCCACAAATTATGGCACTCTGTAAAGCTGGTTTCATAGAGCTTATGTATTTTCTTCTTTTAGCTATTGGCATACCTAATTCAAAATTTCAGTCCTGAATGAAATCAAGAGATTAAATTAACAGTAGTGATTCCCCAGCAAAAGCAAGGCAAATTAACAAGTGTCCATATGTCAGTGCTCAATATGCCCTTACTGAAGTACTTTAAAGCCACCACAGAAGTAAAGTTTTTATAACTGGTTTTAACAACGTGACAGAACATTTCATGTAGAACTACATGCCCCCAGAAACAGTTTCGAAGAGTAGCACCTATAATTAGGACATTTTAGCTGTGCAGGTTTTCAAAAGAAAAACACAAGTTTAAGATCTGTTACAGCTGGACAGCACTAGTTGCAAACCAGTGCTTTTCGTACTTAAAACACACTACTTAAACATAGCTCTGCTCCCCCCTCTAGTGACAATCTGACATAGAGCTCTGCAGAAACCTGCGATGGCATCTCAGCAAGCAGCCCTGAGTCTTCACTTCCAAAAAGCTAAAGGATTCAGATCCTGGTTCTCAAGCTTATACTTTTTAAAATTATTTAATATTATATTGCATTTGCAAACACAATCTTATTCTTCTGTAGAAGCACAGTATTGAAGAATGAAATCAACTGAAATGCCTTGTAAGAGGAAAGAAGGTAAAGTTGTCAACTTCAACTCCACACTCCTATCCCAATTAAATAGTCTTTGCTGTAGTGTTCTCACCATTCTCTCAATTAAAAAACCCAAAGTTTTTAAACGAACTTACTCTTTTTGTCTGAAGAACTACTAAAATCGATGCCACCAAGACCTTCATTGGCAGTAGTTGAAGGAGCCGCAGTTGTTCCCAGAGACAAACCCAAAGCATTCTGCCCAAGCCCTACAAGAAATCCAAACAGCATTTTTGCATTTTGCAGTGTTATCAAGACTAAAACACAGAACAAATTCTTCCTCTAGAGCTGAAAAAGAAAGCAAGCTGTGAAATGACAATACTGACAGTGAAATATTTTACTCAGACCAAAACTCACCAAAAATAAGGAGCTTTCCATTTCTCCACAGATAGAAACAGTCATGTATCATTGCCCTCTCCCCACATATGATCAACTTCCTCGAGCCAATTATGGGAATGCCAAAGATTTCCTTGTATTTTCATATTTTAAAAAGTGTTAAATAAAAATGAATTTAAGAATAAGAAAGGAGCCAATTATTTCAGTTTCATTTTTATTGTCCATGGATAGCAACACTGTTCTTAACTGTAACATTGTTAAAAACTACACTACCACAGCATTAACGCTTTGTATAAACTAAATCTTACAGTATACAATCACACATTAAATGTCACTGTTTTGAGACAGGAGGAAAAAACTAAAATAACTTTCACCTGTTGCTGCTGTGCTTGTATTCTGGAAAAGTGAACCTCCTAAGCCTGCTAAGGCTCCTCCTAAGGAAAGGCCTGTGGAAGCAGTTGTAGTCGGAGCAGTTGTGCCACCCAAATTTAAAGTAAAGCCAGTAGTTCCTGCAGAGAAAGGAAACCAACTTCATACAGACATTGCCTTCAAATACGTCCACAGACAATCTGAAATAACTGAAAGGTCTGAACAGCATCTTTATCATAATTGGATAACAAGAGTTTTTATTTCCTGCAGAGTTTTCACACCCAGCCGCAGCCTTCTGAATTACATGTTATTTTGCTTTACAACATCATAACCCTAATTAGTCCATATTTACCTGCAGCTATACAAAAATTTTGGCAGTCCCCCAGAACACTATAGATTCTAGAACCTAGCCCAGAATTTATTTTACAGTGTAATTGAACTAGTAAGTGATACTGATCTTTATATTAAAATGCTGAAATTTCAATGGTTTATGTTTAACATTAAAATATTTACACAAAACACATGATACAATAATATTTCCATGGTAGTTTGAGCTGCCTTCTGGAATTAAGCATCCCACCTTTAAGTAATATAGGGAAGAATTGAGTAAAGAAAGACAACAGGCATAAAGGGACAGTGAACAGAGGGCACAGAGAGCTGAGCTCAAATGCAAACTTCGAAGGTTAAGAAAAATTAAAAGTCTCAATTACCATCATGCACGGTGCCGTTCAGCTGAGTTAAATATGATGGCAGGTGTATGACAGTATGAGAAGTAATTTGGAAAAATGTTACTTCCACTGCTAGTTAACCATTTCAGGCCACCTGCAATAGGTAGACATTTTCCAAACTTTGCAGCTGCACAAGTGGAAAGCTTTCAATCTTCAGCAGGGTTAACAATAAGAAAAATAATTTTACATTACAAATCAGCTCTTGCTACACTTCTAATGACTTGGATTCTATGCTGTCTACATCACTAGGTACACTGACCGTAATTCCACCTGTATTAGGGTACCCAAATTTATAACTTGAGAAGTCCAATGACCTACTTTATTTAAGTACCACAAGATTATGTAAATAATAGAAAAATATTTGTAGAACTGTTATACAGTAAGGTTTTATTGTTAACAAGCAAACAAAAATAGCTCCAAATGTCTAAACATTTTCCTACCTGCTGCAGGAGTTGATGTAAGAGCAGATGATAATGACAGGCCACTTGCTGAGGTAGAAGTGACAGGTAATGCAAACGGCGTGGCTGAACCTGCAGGTTTGTTGAAACCTAAACTAAAGCCTGTGGTAGCTGCTGACGTGGTGGCAGGTGTGCCTAGAAGGAATCCAAAACCAGTTATCACTACTGGAACATTCTGTTTGAGAACGAAAGCTAAATTCACCACCTCTTCTGCATCTCATTTAACCAGCATGAGTGACACAGCACAAAAGACCACTTGCATTAAGTAAGATATTCCCATAGAACTTTAAAATAAATTGCAGTGGTTTACATCAATTGCACAGGCATTTTTGCTCCAGAATTCCTACGGATCCAGTGAGCTTTAATTCTGGACTGGGTATTATATCTAGTAGCATCTTAAAACTGTATTAAAAAAAAAACTTCCACCAAAAGCATCTAGTAGGTGACACAAATATTGGTAAATGGAGCTATAAACAATACTGCTCAAAATGCAGACTATGAATTCTCAATCAGATGGGCATACCAACATGAATGCACATATCCTTTCAATTTGTAAACAAAAAAATATGTTGAGATGTTACTCCTCCAAAGTTTGTTCTTGAACATTTCTGAAGTAAAATAAATAACTTCCACTTCCTGCTGTTTTCACAGCCAGAACACATTTCACATTCCAGAATCTCTATTCCAAAGCAAAGGAGTGTGTACATACATACACAAACCACAACAGCAAACACACACTTTGTATTCTCAGTAACTGCTGTCTGCTTTGGATGACATCATTCCATCCAGCTAATGAAATGAATTAATGTTCATCCACACAGTACTGACTTCCATGTATGATTATGTACCACACAGTCTCTTCTGGGTTAGCTGCTGCTCCTCCCTTCTGCCCATCTGACTTGCTTCTTTATTCAACACTATTTTTTCCTATTTACTCACAGTATGGCTTCCTAAGTTCTTTGACTGCAGCGTGTCTTGTAGCACCTCCATCCCTAACTCAAACTCAATTACTCCTCAGACCTCAGCTGCGGTTTAAAAAGAAAAAAACCTCAAAACCAAGCCAAGAACAACCCATACTCCTGTATTTCTAAGGACAGCTGCAAAATAGTCACTACAGAGAAACAAAAAATATTCTCAAAAAGTCTGTTCCCAGTTCAACCCCCTTTATTCTTCTAAAAGAGGTAATTCCCAAACAGACGTATTCACACAGGGTTTACTAGACCAAGAAATTCTGTATGAATAATTCTTTGATAACATATCTCCCTCCCCTCTGCTGAAGGATGAAACCCATTAGGGGAACATAAATACAACTTTTGGCTGTCACTGTTGTACAAGAATTGAATAATCTTTAAACAGTGCCCATAACTTCAGGACTCCATTCTGATTTACAGCCTTAACATCTGGGCTGCAAAGCAAACAGCAATCAGTAATGGGGGAAAAGCTCACATACGATCACAAACTGCATATATTACAAGAAAGATCTGTCTCTTGGGTTTTTTTGTCTGTGTAACATTAAAATCCAAATTAGGTCCTTACCTAATGTCAGTCCTGTAGCAATAGTTGTTGCTGTTCCTGCTTTAAGAATGAGAGCAAATAAACAGGGTAAGAACAGTAACAGAAGGCCACAGAGAAGCTGTGACAGCAAAAAACACGAAACAAAATCCTGAAATAATGGAAATAATGCACATTATGAGACAACTATTATACAAGGTTTTTTTCTGTAGTATATTGAAAAATAAAACATAAACACAGAAAACAGGAAACACCAGCAGCACAAATCAAAGCGCAATTGACTTCAAAAAACATAACTTTTCTTTGTAAGAAGCTGCTAACAGTGAAGCTGATGTTCACACAGCAGTATGTTACCTGAAATTTCAAATAAATTAAGGTAAAAAGATGAAAACTAGTAATCCTATCATGCATTTTTTTCAGCCACACGGTAGTACATAACATCAGCATGTAAACCAGCAGATTCACAGTATAATGAAGAGGATTATAGAGTCTAAAGTCCCTGTAAAATCCTGTGTTTTGGTTTAGGGTTTCTGCCCCACTGGTAATTTAAAGAGATTATTCTGGACACAGTGTTAGGCCATTTCATATTTTTAAAACCATCTGATCAGATTATCAAAAGAATCACTGAAAGAAAATTACCCCAGTGTAGCCAACCACAGCAATACAAGCTTTCAGTCTATTGCTGAATTTATTTTTAGTAGATTGGTCCTTAGAACTTTTCCCATCTACTCATATAAGCATACAAGAAGAAAAAGACCATTTTATCTAGCAATATTGCAGCAGAGTAAAATTTATTAAGTTATGTCTGCTTGATGGCTGAAAAAAAGCACCCCATCAGAAAAGTTTTATTCTTTTGTATTCCATTACTCCTACAGGAAACTGTATTTTCATAGGCTGAATTAGAGACCTAAGAAAATATCCAATTCCTTCAGGTGCACTGCATTAAAAATCCCCAAACAACAAACTCAGAAGTGTTCACTACTGTAGAATTACAAATATTGAGTTACAAATGCGAATAATCGCACAAAGTTTTAAAATACTTTTAAAATCTAAACATACCTCAATCTTAAGTCAATTGCGAGCATCCTGGATGAAGAGTTAAGATTTCTAAAATACACCAGGATTCAAACTACAGAACAACTTACACATAGCCCAGAAGTTTTCTGGCAATTGCATTTGTGTTTCTGCTGCACTGGTACTCCTCAATTCTCAATGAATGACCTTTTAAACTACTCAACAAAGCCATTCTATAAAACCGTGTAAGTAATACTCTGAGCTACAGAACTACTGTAAAATAGTAAACATTTTAGGATGACACAGTTTTTTGAGTACATATAATTTATCTCTTCACTGCTGAATCCAAAATCTGCAGTACAAGAATTCTTTTCTACCTGTACTGGTGCTTCCTAGTGTAAAGCCAGTGGTTGATTTTGATCCAAAAAGTCCACTCCCAAAGCCCAATGAAGGAGCCGATGTAGTTGCTGTAGCAGTGGAAGAGCCCAGAGTTCCAAAATTAAGTCCTCCTGTAGAGCTATTACAAAATAAGACTATTAGCAGTAATTCTATTTCAAAATGAAAACATCCCCCCTTATTTCAATTTCTTTTCGATGCCATCATTGACTTTCCTACAAACATCATTCATCACAAACAACCCAGCTGGGCAAGAGAGAGTCCAAGCTCACTGCCACTGAACAGAGAGAGGGAGCCCATTTCCCTCTTTCCTTCCACAGCTCTGTAATTCCCATTGCTTCCCTGACACTAACTCCAGCACTTGTTCAACTGCTGCTGACCCGACAGATCTTATTAGACCAGTCGGAAATTTAAACTTTTCTGTTAGATCATCCCAATTGTTCTGCCTAATTGTTCTCCCCACGCCACTGAAATGAGAGAACAATGCTAGAAGAAGCACAAAGATTATAACAAATCTGTATGAAGATCTTTTCAAAGCAGGTTACAAGTACAGTTAGTTATCTCTGACCAGAAACTTCAAACAGCACTGCTTTCTTTCATTTTAAAATGATAAGCAGAGACACAGAACCATTCACATCAACAGCACAACTTCACCCTATCTTACTATCAAAACACACTGAAGCATGAATTAATTTTCTAACCAAAATGCTATCCTTTCGCACAGGTGCCAACCACATGCCTACTGTATTTTTTAAGACTGTCTACCTGTCAGAAAGTTACAGAAAAAAACCTTCCAGATCTACTTTTACAGATGAAGGGGAAAAGAAAGAACAGAGAGAATCAGATTAGTCACCACTAGGAAAATGAAGGCTTTAATATTTCTTCTGGGTAACTACACATTTTAGAGATTTCATGCCAAATAAAGAACAAGCTTTACAATTAGCACAGAACACAGGAGATTACAATAATCATGGTTATCTCCAGCCAATGAAATTATAGATACTGGCACCCAGATGAGTCTATGGTTTTAAAAAATTTGTTCTTAAAAACACAGAAAACAGATGAATAACTTATCAGATGAATAATTTGCAGTTACATCCTGGTCCCATTCGTGAGCCTTTTTAGAAACAAGGTTCAGTTTTCACAAACACATTTTGCTTAAGTACAACAGCAGCACTGAAACAAAATGCAATGTAGACTTCAGGCTAGTAGCTGTCAAGGAGTTTTATCTTTCAGATGCGCAGTATTTTCTCACTGTTCCCTTATCTCCCCTCTCTTTTTGTATGAGGGCAGCTCCTAAAATAACAAGTCAAACATAAAAGTAAGTCCTAAAAAAAGGTACAATTCGCTCTTGAATTAGAACTTTTCAAACTATCTATAAAACTGATTATGGCAAGCCCAGTTGGTTGCAAGTTCAGAACTAGGTGTGAGTTATTTTTTAGGCAGTAATTTGGGAAGCAGAGTGGCCAAGAAGTTTAGAAGGACAAAGACTCACTAACTGTCCCACAGGATCCAGAGCATTTCAGCTGTCTTTATTCCCAAAATTTCAACATACCAAACTGCAGCACCATGACCTAACTGCTTGTAAATTTAAACATACAACACGGTGCTTCTCTCACTAGTCAAGAGCTTATGCGTCCTATCTTTTTTCCAGTAGATGATTCTTCCGTGAAAAGTTTTTTGCGTTACAGCATTCCTATAGAAAAAAGCTAAGGTACAAACCGTGATATTCAGCACTACAGGAGGACAAAAAAAAACCCAAATCAAACCAATGCAAATAAAATGAAGTAGCCTTTTTTTCAAGGTAGAAAGAATCTAAAATGTAGGAACAAAGTAATGGCAGCATTCTCACCAGCAGGAGAAAGCATGGGCCAGAAAGACACAGATGGAAGGAAGAGGAGCTCAGGTCACTGAAGTCAGGTCTGAGCTCTAATTCTAGAACTAGAATGAAGCATTGCACCTGGCTAAAGCACACGATAAGAGAACACCAACTAAAAAAGCGTGCAAGTACGTGAAAGGCTACTGGTGCAAAGCAGGAATTAGGTAGGTTGGCATGTCACAGAGGCTTTTGGCTACAAGAATGCAATCTTTGGTCACGTAACATTTATGCCTGGATCAGACAATCAAATTCTTTATCTCCCAACACCTGGCAATATCGTCTTAGACCCAGCTCAGAAGAACAGCTGCTTCTTACAGTCTCAAACATGTTCTCAAGCAAACTATCTCACAGGGATGCTAAAGAAGCAGTAAGAACGCCCCTTCCTCTATGATATTCCTTGACCAACATCTTTAAAGACTGGTCCTGCTTGTAAAAATAAATAAATGAATAAAAATACAGAGCACCATACTGCTATTACTTAGCACCATTAAACTTTTTTTAAGAGATAAAAAAGCCAAATAGAACACAAAAAGACCCCACCAAACAAAAATACTGAAGTTCAATAGGCAGTTTTTAAAAGTGCAGATCAACAAGGCAAAAGAGTTTCCCTTATCTCAGTACATTTAGAAGAATGGTTTTGAATTAACAAATATTATTTTAACTTGCTCATTTTAATCTCAGGAAACCTACATTAAGAAAGCATGAAGCAGAAGAGCAACTTTATCAAGTCCACATAAGCTTTACTGTAGGAGTTAAAATAAACAAGCAAACAAAAAATAACCTCAAAAGACAAAAAAAAAAACCACACAAAAACAAAAACACCCCACAAAGAACCACCACCACCATAAGAAAACCCAAAACCTCCAAATCTCCAAACAATCTTCCCCTCAAAAACAGGCAGAACTAACACAAGAAAGTCAGCAATCTGTCACAAGCACAACATTCACATTATTACAAGGAGCTCAGAAATCTTGTTCCCTCTCATATGGGCTTCCAAAGAAACAATACTGCCATTTATCCAAGGATTAAACAGATGTCCTTCAGATCCCGATGTTCTGTTCTCTCCATCTCACAATGCTATTTCCTGACCTTTCTAATAGATATTTCCAAATGCATCACTTTAAGCGAAGCTCTCTTGAGTAACCGCCCCTGTCCATTTAGTTTCCACTACAGTGATCAATTCTGATTCCGTTTGGAAAAGCCTCTGACACAAAGTCCCACAACAGCCTTAATCTTCAACAGAGCTACAAGACGAAGCAGGTCAGAATAAACAGGCTCTGCTAGTCCAGCTGTGTGCAAAGAAACAGAAAAAAACCCCCACCAACAAGAAAGATTTACCTGTTATTCTGAGAAACCTAAACCATAATGCTTTGAGTACAGAGCCTGCTGTATATCACCTGCACAAAGTTCTCCTTTTACTCCAAGATACTACACACCAAACACAAGATTTTTTTTGTCAGAGAGCATAAGATCGAACTTAACTTCAAAAACATACACAGAACATCACTTCTGGGCACTGAACATGTGGGCTCTGGCATCAAAGTGCTCCACGCCGCGGACACAAACGCGGGCTGACTTCTGAGAGAAACCTGGATACGCATCTGATTCACATCCTGCGTTCAGAGCGGCAGGACGAACCGTGGAGAGAGGCATCCAAAGCCAAACCAAGCACAGTAAGAAGAGCAACTCCCTCAACTATTAGCTGCTGAACAGATCGCTCCCTACGTATCTGCTAGAGGCGCAGGCCGGGAAGAAAACAAGGCAGGGAGACCGAGGCAGACTCGGTGCAGCCGTTTCGCCGNCCCGGCCGCCCTTAAAGCGACAGCAGCGCGCGGGAGCGGGGCTGGGCGAGACCGCCGGGAGAGCCGCGCCCCGGCACCACCGAGGCGACTCGACCATGGCACAGGCTGAAACAGGAGAGGTTCCATCTTGGCGTCAGGAAACGCTGCTGGAGGGACCGAGCGCTCACCAGGTTGCCCGAATATGTGGTGGTGGAGGCTCCATCTTTAATGATATTTAAAAGCTGCCTGGTCGTGGTGTCGGGCAGCTGGCTCCGAGTGGCCCTGCTTAAGCGCGTGGAGGCTGGACTAGGCACCTCCAGAGGCAACAAAAAGAACCACCTTCCAGGAATATCCCCACGCACAAGACTCACTGAATGAAGCAGAGGCCTGGGTAACCAGGGAATGGCTTATTTCCCATATACCTACTCTTACCCCGTTGTTAGCAAAATTAATCCAAGATGCCAGAGGTTTATGTCCAAAAAGGAGGCGGGGGAGTTCTGTAGCTTTATTCGAATAAAGGGAGAGGCCATGGGGCATTTCCCATGGAGTCTCTCAGATGGTTGGGGGATGTAGCCCCCTTTTTATCCTAAGTTCCCGGCCACATCAGTCTCTTCCTTTTCCCCACTGGCTGAGGTACTCGGAAGGTACAGACTTCTGGCATCGCCTACTCTTATGCCCCACCTTAATATGCACCCCCCCTTTTGTTATATAAAGAAAGAAAAAGAAGCTATTCATAATTCTATTCAGTCTTCGTTCTTTTTCTCTAGGTTCAGGACTTTTACGTGGCCTTGGCTGAGCAACAGTCCGTGTTGATTAGTAACATTTTCTAGAACTAATAGTTTCTTCTGTTACTTCACCATCACTAAGTTCCTTGCCTTATCTACAAGCAGATTCACACAGTCTGTTTGTAAAGACACATTCGTCTTATTCCTTTCACTGCCACCGGACGCAGGGCCCTCTCCCCTCAGGGATGGCTGTCATCCCAGGTTTCACAGCCAGCACTGAGCTCCGTGGCTCCCAGCACAGCAGCCACAGCCCTTCCCGCCCCACGAATCTCACAGGGAACGCCTGGGGCACCCTGGGACACAGCGTGGCACTGTCCCTGCCCAGCCTGCCGTACCCCCTGCCTGCAGCTCCACACCTCAGGATGACCCTCTGCCATCCCTGCCTCTCAGCCATCCCTGCCTGTCACGTGAAAATGGGAGATTTTCTCGAGCCTTTAAGGTTTAATGAGTCTGCCGGTGCCCTAGGAAAACCGAGACCCTCGAGCCCGACCAGTCTGTCAGCATCTCGTCATGGGGACCCTTCACCGAGCACTTACTTCACTGGATCGGAGGGTGACACGTTCAGGGTCACACTGCGGGCAGCCCCGCTCCCGGCTCTGCACACCTTTACCCAGCGCCAGCGCCCGTGAAGGACCCACACGAACAGGTCACAGAGCAACACTTTATTGATGGGATTGCCACAGGTTAAGTAAGGTTCGAGGGTTGCCCGCGATAGTATCTGACTGCAAAAA
>VZTG01008664.1:1229959-1317356 GCA_013397845.1 Melanocharis versteri | reverse complement strand
GCCAGCAGTGTGCCCAGGTGGCCAAAAAGGCCAGTGGCATTCTGGCTTGTATAAAAAATGGTGTGATCAGCAGGAGTAGGCCAGTGATTGTCTCTGTACTCGGCACTGGTGAGGCCACACCTCTTGTCTTGTGCCCAGCTTTGGGCCCCTCACTACAAGAAGGACATTGAGGGGCTGGAGCATGTCCAGAGAAGGGGAACAGAGCTGGTGAAGTGAAGGGTCTGGAGAGTAAGTCCTATGAGGAGCAGCTGAGGGAGCGGAGGTGTTTAGCCTGGAGAAAAGGAAGCTTGGTGGTGACCTTATCACTCTCTACAACTCCCTGAAAGGAAGTTGTAGCCAGGTAGGGGTTGGCCTCTTCTCCCAGGCAACCAGCAACAGGACAAGAGGAAATGGCTTCAAGCTGTGATAGGAAATGTTCAGGTTGGACACTGGGGTGAATTTTTTTACTGAAAAAATTGGAATGCGCTGCCCAGGGAGGTGGTGGAGTCACTATCTCTGGAAGTGTTGAAGAAATGACTGGATGTGGCATTCAGTGCTAGTTTCGTTCACAAGATGGTGTTCAGTCAAAGTTTAGACTCAATGATTGTGGAAGTCTCTTCCAACCGTAATGGTTCAATGAATTGAAATTAAAAATTGGTGTCAGTCTATGAGCTGTCGGGCCGTATGCCCTGATGTTTGCATTAGCTCCATAATACATAAATAAATGTCTATAAATATTCTTGTCTCGGTTTTACATGGGATTTAACTGGGAGATGCTTGATCATTGTTTTGTGGGCATTCAAATGTGGGAACTAGCCAGTTCAAGTAAAACATGGGATGCTTGTTAGGGCAAGGGAGAAACGAGCCAAGTCTTATTTATGTCTGATGGCAACAGGAAGGCAATTGTTTCAGCTGCCATTCACTGGTGGTTTTGCTGAAAAATGATGTATAGTGTTTCCAAATCAGTTATGGTCTTTGGGAGATACCAGTCTTTGGTAAACTTGTACCCTTGCTTTTTGTCTGGTATTCATTTTGTAGATACATGTGTGCGTATTTCTTGAAAAAGTGTTTTTTATTTTTCAGGCAGAGTGCTAGAATTTGGGATAACTCTCTCTCACAGTCAGTCTTCATCTCTATGGTACTGTACTTGTCCAGACAAATGCCTGACTTACTCGTGTCTCACTACCCTGGAAAGCAGTACAATACGCTCCATCTCACAAAAACTACCACCAGTCTGAATCAGTCTGTTTCCAAAGTGCTGTTCAGACTCGTACTGGGAGTGTCCCAGGAGTGTGACACGTGCAGACTGGTGCTGGTGCTGATGGCTCTTTGTTATCTAGAACACATATTAACTGTATTTTATGTATAAAAACATCTTTGCATACATATGGGCAACAGAACAGTTTATTTCTGAAAAACAACTCATCTGTTATTGCTACTTGCTGATTCTGACCTAGGAAGTCTTCTCAAGGCCCAAATTAGAGTTTCTTTGGGCTCATTTGTGCCTATGACATCATTTATGCAGACTGTGGGCTTCACTATAATGCCAATTATGAAACAGCATCTTGTGAAGAATTATTTTTGAACAACTAATTATAACATTCTAAGTAAAAAACATTCTGTATTCATTTTCAGCGGACACTTGTTTAAAATTTCTTATCAGTTAAATTTAATTTTATCCGCATATCAGCCCTGATGGTATTTACTTTCTTCAGCTATATTACTGCAATTTCTGAAAAAATCTTGGGTTTTTGTTTCCCCTGTTCAAATTGTGATGATGATGCTAGGCAATTTTTCATCTCTTTACACAATCCCTCTGCTGGATGTGGACTCTGAAGAACTGTCTTGGAGACATGTTTTGCTTTCTTCTGGTTAATATATCCTAAATTTTCCTCACAGATCTTAAAAAAGGCCTTAGAAATTTTTTGTCAAATACATTTTTGTTAACCTTCTTAAAGGGTTCATCGCTTGAAATCAGCAGTGAATAAAATGCATTGATTTGGAGATAATGACTCAAAATCTTCTGTACTTTTTTTGGGATGCATTTTGTAGGTATCTTACAAAATCTGAATTCTGCAAGCATTGTGAGCAGCTTGAAGACAGAAATGGTTGCACAGGATAAGAAATGTGGGGACCAAGTTTCTGATGTACTGAGGCGGGTGGTGTTTTTGTTTTGTTTTTCATATAGTGGTTTTAGGAATGTGAAAGGTGATGTCCATACTGAATAAAATGTAGGACTGGAATTGAGGAATATAAGTTTCTGTTCTATGTTTTACAGATTTCTGAAGTCACTTGCTTGGGCATTTAGTCTCTTAATAACCTGTTACAGGCACTATGAGACATTGGCTTGCCTTGGAATGCTAAGTAATATAATTTGGACATTTGTGTGGAGATGCAAACATACTATCAAATAATTTTATATTAAATCTTACCTGTCCAAGAGAGTAGGTAGATGAAACAGGTATCTTGGTAGCTTTGCAGTGTCTGCCTTAGATTTTTGACCATGGCAATCCATGTCTATATCCCATTAGTACTGGGGTGAAGTTGTGGAGTTACACTGGTGTGACAGCAGTTCCAGTTATTGAGGAGCAAATATAACTGTGTTTGTGGTGTCTTGGTTTCTAAGCTGAGCTGCAATGGGTTCTGCCAGGATTTGCCAGGTTAGGTTATTTATTGGAAAGTAGAAAACTAGACCATGTTTTTTAAAATGTGGTAATGCAAGCACTAAGTTGCAAGGCCTTTCTATAACAGCATTTTGTCGTGGTCTTTTAGAACATTTTCCCACTTTCTTTGATTTGCAGAGACCTTTGGAGTGTGCTAGTGAAAATACAGGCTTCCTGGCAGTGAACACTTCCTGGCACATTAACACTTTTTGAGTTTCATAATTCATTTTTGCCGAAATGCTAAGGAGTGGTTCACAGACCACCAAGTGTTCCAGACCTGGAGGTGAAAGCCCATTGTTTTAAGGATTTTCTTGAGTACTTCAGTGCTTCTATGGTTTTGCTAAAGCCAGAAGTGTCTGAAATTTTGCTATAGGGAGACTGGAGTATATGAAAGGAGGAAAACAAGGTTCCATCTTAGTATGTTTTCATGAGGTGATCAGCGTATGCATGTATGTCAAGTCCAAGGGTTTTAAAAAGTGTTTGATCACTATAGTATTGAAAAGGTCATAATACAGTAGTGTGCAAACATGTAGCTAATCATGTACTCATGCCAAAATGTATTGCTGCAGATTTCCAAGTACTGGATTTATTATTAGAGAAGGTGGACTTAAAATGAACTCTGAAAGATGCCTTACGGGAGGAAGCCAAATACACGAGGGCTTTCAGAAGTGCAGGAGGAAGCTAGTCTTATGCCACACGCACAAAGTCCTATTCTCAAAGATGTTATGTTCTTTTGACTTTTATTTTGTACATTATTGACAGAGAACATAGAATGGGATTTTTTATTGACGGAAAAGCTAAAAACATCTTTCAAAAATTCGCTATGGCATTCTTCATGAATGTGTGCCAGTGTTGGATGTTTGTTTTCCTTCGATTTTTGACTAAAAAAGAATAAGTCTGGCATTAGGATTGAATTTACCTAGTAAAATGTTGGAAGTGTGTCATCCAAGTCCTGTTTTTTTCTTTCTGGCACCTTAAAAAGGTGCATGTTTTACATAAAAGTGATATCAGAAATGGAGTAATTAAAGGCTTTTTACTTCAGCATTTATTCCAAGAAAACCATCAGGGTCTAATAAATAGCCAGTAGGGAGAATTATAATGGAAGAGCAAGCCAAGGTATCATATTTAATGCTTTACATGTAACATATTCTAAACTATTTATTTTCTTGAATGCCCCTCAAGTCGATGTTTGGCAGCTTTAACTGGCTTAAGTAGGCAAACCCTGTGAGTGGTTAGCAGGCTCTGTGGACCTCATCACGTTTGGTTCTCCTTGTTGGTTTCAGTTTCAATTTAACCTAAAGATCTTTTGAGGGTCTCTTGAACAGTGGATTGATATAATCTGTGTCTGGGGAAGCATAATGTGAATTGCATTCTATCATCTTGCATAGACTAAGGATAATTGCTTGCTACTTTTCTATGGATGTGAAGGTTCTGGATGCTTTCCATCACCATTGCACCTGATGGTATATTTGTTGTTTAGTAATTGTGGATTTCAGCCTTTGTTTTACAGCTCTCAGCATATTTTTTTTCTTTGTAGAAAAACCAAAAAAAACATCAGTTTAATAAAAACATTTTCAATAATTATACACACTAAAGCATGTTCTTTTATTGTAGTATTAATGATACATAACCCCCACTGAAATTGTCAGGCCCAGTCGACCATAAACTGAGGAGCTGTGATTTTTAGCAGAACATTCTGAAATATGAGCAGACCGAAGAAAGTGACTGTTACTACGAATCATACTTCTCTGCCGAATTGGTATAAAACTGTACTTTAATATAGAAAATCACATTGTGGATCATATGGAACATTCCTAAATGGTATCTGCATCTGTTGTGTTTTTCTGTTAGCAACACTTACTTCAGAAGTGCTTTTTTGTTGTTCATGTGTGTACTTTTAGTTTCAATAAGTGAGCAAGGTCAAATCATACTGCTGTGCTGGGAGCAATTCTTTTTATAATTGTTTATCTGCATATTTTGGTGGATGGTAAGAAAGTCTGTTAAAGTATAGAATAATAATTTAAATTATAGTGCAGTTCTTCTGTTAGGTGCTGTAGGAAGCCCATCCTAATGGTTAAAACTACATGTTTAGTATTTTGGGAGACTGTATAATTCTTTTGTAGAGCCCTTTTCTTTCATAGGAATGCTGTTTTGGTACCATATAATGAGCAGCAATCCTGTACTTCTCCCTTTCATGCTGACCTGAAATAAAACATGAACCTATGGGGGTTTTATTACTGCATTATTCCTGTTACATCTCACTCCATTAGAAGCAGTCAAGCAATAACCAGGCAGTGGTACATGCAAAGGCAGCTGGCTTCTGCCAAGGATTTGAACACTTAAAATCTTGCTTTGAAATTGCCATAGTTACATGTTTTCCATAAACGTAGACCAACAGACTTACAAACGTGGGAGAAAAACCTTTTCCGTGGGTGGCTGAAGCTATCGCTATCGCTCAGGTAAGGCCTCCAGGCATTATTGAATTCTGGAGACCATGATTTTGCACCAGCATTGGAAGGTGTCTGGACCATTGACCCCTCTGTCATGGTGTGCTGAAGCCACCTGCCCATGTATTGCAGCCTGTCCCTGCTGCTAAGTGGTGAGTTAGAAGACAACTGGACTTGTCCGACTTGTTTCTCCCCGTTGTACTTTGCTTGTTTGTGATCCTGACAGTTTTGTGGATGTGCAGCCTGTTGGCTGCTTCAGGTGTCATCTGTGTAGGACCCTGAGACGAGGGAGCACTGGCAAATCCAGTAGCTGCAAGAGACATTGTAGTTGTTTTGTTGAGCAGAGTGAACAGATAGATAAGACCCTGTGCTAATGCGTCACTTCCAGAGGTCTAATATTTATGCAACTCATTAAAAATAAAATACACGTTTATATTAGTGGAAGGCTGATGAGGGAAGGATTGATGTGTCCAGAAGCCCGTCTTTTCTAAGGATATTTGCATTAGCTTAGTAAGTAGTTTACCTTTCTCTATAAACCTTGTTTCTATAAATTTACATGAATTGAATACTCTCACACTATGGAGTGGCTTTTCCTGGTTTCTTTGGTTTGTCAGCAAGCCTTTGTATCAATCCTTATGTTTGTCAGTGCAAAATCGATTTACTTTTAGGGGAAATCAGCTGGGCCAGAGGTAAGCAAGTGAGAGAAAAGTTTAATTTGGTGAGCTTTGATGAATATTGTATTGCTGTTTATGGCCTGAAGCAAACATCATTCAACTTAATAAGACTCATTCAAGTGTATCGAGTGGGATGTGATTGTTTCCTGTTTTGTTCTTTTAGAGACACACAGAGTTCAATGTGTCAAATTATATCTAAATTTAGGGCAACAGTCCTTGAATAAAAAGTATTTTTTCCTCTAGACTTTCAAACATTTCATGGTTATCTTGCATTCATCCACTTTTCATTTGCATTTTGTGTAAAATACTGCTTTCACCCTGGATTTCTTGGCAATTTTCTGTTACTAAATCACTACACTGAGATTAAAATCTATTCTTTAACTGAAAGATATATTTAGGTGATACTTGTTTTGTATTTTAATGCAGCCCGTATTTTAAGATGAAAAAATAGTTGCTGTTTACTATATTAAAAATGCCTGGTAGTACCAGAGTTGGTGATGGGTAGTGGTGTTAGTAATTGGCAAATAACATTTCAGCAGATACAGAAGTATCCGTGAATTGTGAAATGAAATACTTTCTTTTTAACAAAATGACTGGACCTGTTATTTCCAGGGAGAGGGAGTAATAAAAAGGGGAGGCAAAACGTATTAATAACTTACGACAGTTGTCTCTCATAGAAACATTGCTGTCTTTGATTGTGTATCACAATCAATACATCAGACTTCTGTTTTCAGACTTTTTATTCATGCCATTTTATCTGACAATTGAAATAATTCATCTAGGAAGCATGGATATATACAGATGGACTGTTTGACTACTCTGCATCAATGGGATTTCCATTTGGCTTGCTTGAAGTGCCATACTGAAAGCTTTTTCAACATTTTTCTTGAGATTCCTGTCTCTGCTTATCTGTGACAACAGGATAGTATGCCCAGAACAATTAAGAGATTTGAAAAAGCTCCTTGTTTTGTAGTAATCTTATGCTTTTTAAAAGCAAAAGAAAAACCTGTGAAAAGAAGTGGACTGTGTTAAAATGCCCAATTAAGTGAAAGATAGTGTAACAACTGAAGAAAACCCTTATTCTTTTAGAAATTTAGAAATAGCTAAATTTTTTTTGACATTGCCCTTGTAAAAAGTGCAGGGGGCTTCTCCACACATGCAGGTATTCTTGGTTATTTCTTACCTTTAAGCATGTTTGTTCTGGAACAGGATGGCTGCTTAGATTCTTGCTAACTTTATCTGTGAAGTGGAAACAGTAGAATAAAACCAAAAGCAAATGATTTTTCTAGAGCCAGCGTGTCACACAAAGAGCCATTCACAAACTCCTGTTGAGCTTTAAGTAGACTCCTGTGTCAAATCTGAGCACTAAAGAGCTTGACTAGAGATGAAGGTTCATCAGTTTTCTCCAAGTAAATGAAGCTGTTTGTATGTATTATTACTTTAGGACTGAAATATCAAATTGTTCTGTTGGGGAGAGGAAGAACAGAAATTGCATGCTCCAAATCAAGAGATTCTAGGGTATGAAATACACAATGGGTTTGTTTTCAGGGTATTTTTTTTCTTATCTAAAAAATTATTTGCTACAAATTGAGCAGACTTTGTTGTAATTTATAACCATATTTTTATGTTTTATTATTTCTATTTTGCCCTTTTCTATCCTTTCTCACTCATTTGAAAGTGTTTCCTGTAATAAAGAAGCAACCTCACACACTGGCTTAGGCATGTGATGGAAACTACTTCGTTGATATAATGATATATGCAAGAAGTATTTCTTCAGTGTCACAGAAATGTGAAAAAAAATTAGAATGAATGTTTTTTTGCTTTGGTTGTCACTCCTGCTTGGTGTCACAGCTTCTACTAGCATTGGCAAAATCTGCAGCAAGGTACATGTTGCTACTTGCAGGGCTGCAGAGACTAAGACTACTTGGATCTCAACTTGGAGGAAAAATTACCAAGGAAGTTTTGGGGGAGGGTGAAGTTGAAGATCTGTGCTCATTCCCCATACCTGGAAGATGAGCAGTGACAGGGAGAGTATTGAAACCCTCGAAGGTCACTGTGTGCCACATCCATGTCTCTTGTGCCAGTACAGAGAGACAGGAGCCAAAGAAAGAGAACACAATGATTTTTTCCAGGCTACTATGTTAATGAAATTATTTTGGGGAATTGCAGGGTAGAAATAGATTACTGTTAAGATTTACCCTTGCATTATTCACTTGTATGGAAAATCCCATCCTGTAAATATAAGAAATTTATTTAGGCCTTTCTGTTCAGACTTGTAGTTGTGTTTGCTCTAAACAGACAGATTTCCACTTGCTACATGGCTTTCAGTGTGACTATTGTTTTTATGGAGACTATTTTACAGCAAAGCTAGCAGGATTATTTTACTACTGAACCTTCATTTTTGAAGATTTCACAGGTCCTTTTCAGTTCATGTTTTCAAAACTGCTTAATATGTGGACTTTCATAGTATAGTTTTCCATCTGTTTAACCTTCTACACAAGTTAGGTATTTCCTGAAAGGATAAGTACATAGTATTTAGCTCTCTGGCTTTTATTTCGCTGTCTGTCTGAGGAATATTTTCCTTAGCATTTCAGAAAGGAAGGACTATGTAAGAGGTGTGTCACTCAGAAAATCAAACTTTCCGCTCAGGCAGCCTTTGTTTCCTCACGGGGGAATCACGCGTGTTTGTGTCCTCCAGGTGACGGGTGAAGGAGAGCCTTGCCCGGGGTCTCCTGTGCCAGGTGCCTTTTGAATCCCCTCATCCTGGCAGCTGCAGAAGGGAGTTGTTGCTGCAAGGAGTGTACAATGCTGTCAGTTCCTTCCCTGCAAATCCTGTTTCTCATGGTCGGTGCGATGCCGATCTTGCTGTGAAGCAGCTCCGAGTCTCTCGTGGGGCTCTGTGCACGGTGACCACTGCTCTCGCTGCTCCTGTGCACCCATGGCAGCTGCGCAGGCTGGCACGGTGTGTGCTCCACGTGGATGCAGGCTGGCATTCCAAACCCTCTCTGGGCAGGGTCTTCACACTGCTCTTGCAAATACAGCCTGGAAGGACACGCAGGGTGCTCTTCCTGCTGGCCTGCCAAAGGGCCAGGGGCTTGGGAAATGCTGATGGCATCCTTCCTTGCAGAGCTTTCTGAAGCCTGAACACCTGTTCGAAACAAAACTTTCTGGTGTTTCAGATGAGGAACTTCGTGGTGCTGATTCATTTACTTTACCATTAGACAGAGTCCATTAATCACCTCCCTGTCCTGAGGGCATGAGTGGGAAGCTGCCAGGCATGGGGACTTCTCAGCTCTAGGTGCAGCCTGGTGTTGTGTGGGGATCACCATCTGCACAGAGGCTAGTCTTTGATACAAACCTCATCCCCTGCTATTTTTAATTAGATCTAGTTTAAAGTATAATATTCTTCTAGCGGGAGAGACAAAAGAGGGTATTTTATTAGGTTACAGCATAAAAGTGCCATCTATCATGCTGCTCTGCTAAAATAGAATTATCAAATTTTTAATGTTCCTGTGGCTGCTCTGTCTTTTGAAACATGGTATAGTTTTATAGACCCCGTTCTTGGTCGTGTGGAGACTCTGTTGGGGTGGAATGACCATTCTTTATAAATATAAGATAGATTTAAAACAATTCACTTTATTAATTGTACGTTTGTATATGTGAGGTCAGCCTGCTAATAGACTGGACCAGTGATGCCTTACTCATCTTGCTTTTTTGTTTATCATGTGTAAGGTTTGGGGATAAAACAGAAATTGTAACTGGTTGTGAAAACTGATAATGGTGTCTTTGCACTCAGTTCTACCTTTTAGCCTGTTTTCTTTCGGTTTGCTTTTGTGCAGTGGCACTGTTTGTAATGGCCACTTTTTTTCTAGGCTGGGTGTTGCATCTCTGGGTTCTTAAGCTGTCTGTCTGTCCTGGTCCAAGAAGCCTGCAGTGGAGGAGGCTGGTGTAGCCAAGGGCATGCCGGCCCGTGTGAGAAGCGTTTGGCTTTATCTGGGTAGTCAAGGAGGTCTGGAAATAAGTGTCTTCATTTCCCCCTCTAGAACTTTAGGACCCAACACTGTTGTGTGCTGATTTCTGAACAGTAGGAGAGGTAGGTGCATAATGTAGAAGCAAAGCCATCGTGTCTGATTGTCCTAGAATCCTGACTTGAACTAAATATTTCAAAAATATTTCTAGGACTTCTTGAGTAATGTCTGTGTTTCTTAAAGAACTAACTGCGTTTTTAACATTATTATTAATATGCTATTTCTAGGTAGTGTTGGGGAAATATTGTTAACATCATTACTTATGAGCTTCTGAGGTCTAGTGTACATTTCTTTAATCTAATTTCAGTTTTCCTGACTTGGCTCATTAAAGCCCCTGAGAGAGATTTACATCAAAATTAATTATATCAATGGTTGAATTGCTTAAGTAACTCAGAGAACTCAGTTTTGAATAGGTTTGTAAGATGCTGGTTAGATAGTATGCTTGGGTTTCATAAAATGAGGTGATATAAACCCTATGGATTCTCATCCAAGATGGCTTTAACAGGAGTAATGACCTCTGACAAGGACCATGGAAATACCTACTGCAAGTATATTTTATAGCTTGGTTTATATTTTTTTCTTAAAACTTAGTTGCAGAGTATTGGAAATTGTAAAAAAATTATAAATGCAGGTATTGTAATAAAAATGTATACACAAGTAGGCTTCTGTGGAAAGTGTTAATTTTTGTGAAAAGAAAAGAAAACAAACTTAATAGAACAAGTCATGATATTTTGTCTCACTATGAAAAAATTTCATAAAAGTAATTCAAGTTCTAAACCTGAATTTTACTTGTTTTTTTTTTTTTCTTTTTTTGCTCCTGAAGCCCCTTTGGTTACTTTTAGAACATGGTCCTTTTACCTTTTCCACTTAAAATAACCATAAAGCTATAAATGTGGGGTTTGGGACTTTTATTTGATTTCTATCCCTCCCCTCTCCTTTCTGTGGCAATGTAGACTTATAAAAATATGAATTCTAATATGTAAGATGAAGTACCTGGTTTGAAAGGCATGATACAATTACAGTTCCAGAAGTTCTGGCTTTTATTGAAAGATTCCTGATCATGTCATAGAAAGTGAACACGTAAACCTTATTTGCAAAGTACTTTGATATATTTAAGGGGTTTTGAAATCTTATTTAGTTATGTTTTTTTTCCAGAAAGAGGCATAAAATACAATATAATATGATTTAGAATAATGAAGAACAGAATTACTTAGAAAACAGAACACAATAGAGTTATGCTCCTGTTGTTTTATTTTACTCTAAACAGTTAAGGGCTAAAAAACTATTTATCACTTTGCAGATGAGGACAAAATACTTGATGATCCTACCATATTGTGACTGCAAAACTTATTTTCACAGAAGGAGGTGCGTCCCTTCCCCTGAACGCGCCTTGAAGTGCAGAGAAACCCATCAAAGTTCAGCTCTTTATTACTTCTGTCAGTGTTTATGTCGCGCACTGGGACTTTGCAGAAAGGCCAAGAGGGTTTTCCAGGAGGAGTGAGATGAATGTGTTGCAGAGATCTGTGTGCTGGAGGTAACCAGGGCTCTGAAGGCAACCTCTGTGGCTGGTCTGCAATATTGAGGGTGAATATTGATTCTCTTGCAGTCCTACAGAACCAGAACTGACTGTTAAAATGAGGATATTGGGAACTTTGAAGCTGATCCTTCAAGTGACAGTTGCACCTGGCTGATGAATGACACACACTGTCAGAAGCTGTTATCCAGGGTTCTTTCAGAGTTTCTTTAACTCAGAAAAGGAAGCAGTGCAAAAAATTACTTTGGTGGTATAAGTGAATAGCCTTTAAATTTGAAAATACAGTGAAGTCTTTAGAAATAAATAGGGCTCTTAGGGTTATTCCCAGGGATGGGAATATCCATGCTGGATATTCAGGATCACACATGCTGGATATTCAGGCTCATTTGAAACATATTTTGAGGTTTGTGTGGATCAACTTGATACAAATTGTTGCAGAAAACAATAGTGAAAAAGGTCTTAGTTTTATAATTTGGAAGTTTTGCATTCAAATGTACTGCTTGAAAAGGAGAGATCTGATCACGTCTGAACAAGTGGCATAAATAGCACTAAATCCAAGAGCCTGGATTTAGATAATTTTAAAAAAATATTTGTATAAAATATTTGTATTATAAATGTATATTTATTTTTGGCTTAAAGAGCCTAAACAGAAAGACCATGTGTGTGGCTTAGGATGTCCTTGAGCTGCAGGTCACAAGAGAACAGAGACAGGAAATACTTTTGCCCTGTTCTTTTGGCATCTGCTGTTGTTAGAGGCAGAATACTGGGGTGGGTAGATCCAGGACATCTGTGTGTTTGGGGATTTTTTGTGTGTGTGTTGTGGGGGTTTTAAAAATTTATTTAGTAAATGCCTGATTTTCTAGAAATGTTTGAGAATTGCTTTTCCACGTGGACCTATCTTTAATACACATAGAAGGTATCAGTGGACTTATCTGCTCAAGTGTCAAAATGGCCTGCTGTTGGATGCTATTACACAGTTAATTTGTTTTAATGCCATTTTTATGTGCATGCTATCAAGGGAAGTGATTTCATGATCAAACAGTATGGATCCCTCTGGATGGCTGTAGGAAGTAAGGATGCTCGGAGGAACCCGCTGGAGACAAGTGTCCCTTTGGCAGCTGCTCACTGCAGCACGAGTGGTGGGGGCTGCCTGGCTCTTCCTGGGAGCCAGTTAGCCTGAGATTGGCCTCAGACCAGACTGGATGTGTCTTTAAAATTGTAGTAAGTACAATTTTCAGCGCAATACTTCTCTCACTGGTGTACTGAGAGAGATGACATCTCACTGATTTTCGCGTTCTGGTTTTTACCACCACTTGAGCGTGCAGGAAAAACAATCTCCCTTTTCTTCACTGTTGCTTCATTGTTCTATATTTTCAATTATTATGCGGAGTAGATTGTGCTGTCTAATTATAGGTGAACCTAGTTAGAGTGGGCAATCTTTGTGTAGGGGACATTTCAGCCTTGGTGTTTGTTGTCAGCTTGTTTCTAAAGAAGTGCAGTAGGAAAGAGGTTTGAAAGGTGAATGTTTTTATTTAGCACTTCTGGGTTTATCTGTCATATCACAAATCTTACTTGCTGTAAATTTACTGTGCACCGAAATGACATTACCTGGTTGATTTAGTGTGTATAATTTAGTATATTAAAGTAATATTAATGTTTTTCAATAATTGCTCTCTCATTTATCAGTATTTTGATTAATAAAAATGAATATCCTGCATCTTCCTAATGGAATAATTATGATATTTCAACACAGCAAAAAGAAATCCAACTGAAACCTATTTCAACAGGAAGATAACCTAATTTTCCCGCAAAAGCCTATAAAAGTAGGGGAAATATTTTTCCTTCTTATTTCCATTTCTAGCTTGTCTTCTGAACATCAGGCTAATAACTTCTTGCCATGTTCAGAGTATTTCATTTGAGTTCTGACAGTAATAACCATGTTTTATTTGGCTGTCAGGGGTCCTGTAAGATGGAAAGATAATGTGTTCATTCTCTGTCCAGTGGGAAGAAAATGCATTGACTGTCTAAAATAATATGAGAAGAATGAGAGCCAGTTAAGTTGATTTTAGGGAAAATAAAAGCAATATATATATTTTCAGTGGTACATTGCAAGCTATTGGTTGGATGAACATGGGTAATTTCTTGGGAATTCTATAAAACAAACCAAAACAAACAGAGCCATGTCTCTTTGAAGACATAGACACCCACTTGTTCTGGAGATGCCATCACTTGAGATGCTTCCCTGTTTCCTGTACTTTGAGAGGTTTGAACCTTTTATTATCCATGTCACAGGAGATTCAAACTATCACAAAGTCTGCAGCAATAGCCTTTAATAGGGAAATACACTTCCTGGGACATCTGGTTTAACAAAACTGACTCGAGGAGTTCTGTTTCAAGGAATGTGGCTACATCTCCATTATGGTCACAGCACTGTAGCAGTAAGGCAGATGTGTCCCTCTCAGCACTTGCGGGGTTGTGGCACATGGAAAAGGCAGTCTGTGTTTGCTTACTCTAATTTTAGTTTTGTTTGCTTGTTGTCCAGTTGCTGAAAGTCAGAATATGTTCCTGAGTTCTTGCCTGGTGGCAGTGGTGTGAGGAAAGGAACTGCTGCCCATATATTTATTGCTTTTCTTCTTTGTCGCTCCCAGCTGCCTGAGTCTGTTCACCTCAGTCACCTAATTAGTCTAATACTGTGGACTGTAAGTCTTTAATGGAAAATAGCTTGTGCATGGGATTTTAAAGTGCTTGAAAAGATTCGTATTTCACAAGAACACAGTAGGTGGATCATTAAGAATGGACAGACAGATCTGGAATCCTAAATCTAAAGAAACACCTGCTTTTGCAGTCCCTTATGTCTCCTAAAACTGCTGTGGTGGCAGCTCTGCCCTAGTTAAGATAAGAAATTCTTTCCTGGTTGATTGTCAGAGTGTAAGTGAGTAGGGTTTTCACTAAGGAAGGCAGAGTTATACTTGGTTGCATTACTGGGTGGTATCTACAATGACCTGCAAACAGAAACTGGGCTGTGTTCCTTGTAAATGCCTGTGAGGGGCAGTTTCAGCCAAAAGTTGCACGGGGCTCAGTGTCTAAAAATCAAATCATCACTTTATTTTCTGCTTGTGGACAATTTCAGGGAAACTGGGACAGGCAGCTCCTTATTATTTTCAGCTCTCATCTAGACTGCGTGTCATTCCTGAGGGTTAGCACTGCTGTGGGTCACACTAGGACCTGCAGGCGGTCAGTGATTATGGTTACATATGTCATGTAGATGGTTTTGGGGATTATGAGTACCTTTAACAGGAATTTTTTCTAACTTGCTTTCAGTGTTTTAATTAAAATGATGCTGTAGCTTTCCACGGTCTTCTGTGTGACGCCAAAAAACACTTGACTGATTGCCTGTCTGACTAATTCAGCTGGACACTTGTCAAAATAATCTAGGATCTTTTCATATGTACAAGAGTAAAGACGTCTGCCCATCCAAATTTTTGTTTCAAACTGATTCTTTTTTTTTACTTGAGCACAGTCAACTCTTATTAGTTTGCTGGGTCAAAGATGTGAAAATGACCTATCACGTCATTTCAATGCAGTTTGAATTACTCCTTCAAAATAAAAATCAGATCATGGAATGGATGGTGTTACGAGCACTGTGTAACCTCTTGTTTCTTGCTTTCAGATTAGGCTTAAAACATCAGCCTTGGTCTGGAAAGCAGCTGATGGACACTGTATTAACGGCCATGTCAGTCTCCTAGACTACATTTTTGTAGCCTTTTAGTAGATTTTTCCTTGATTTGAGCCACATGGTTAAGATGATGCACAGCATGTAATACTACTGTAGTTGTTCCTCTTTGAACATAGGTTTTGTAGATTTATCCTTAAATGTTGTAAATGATATTTGGTGGCAGTTCTCTTATTTGTTAATATCTAATAGTTCGAAAATTGGAAGTGCAGCTCTTAAGTGGAATTATACAATGGTTTTTTTTTTTATTACTATTTTCTTCACTTCTCAAATATCTTTGCAATTGAGTAACACAGATGGGTACTTAACGTTTCTTAATTTTAGGCATCAGAATTCTGCTAAAGTTAAACTGATATCCTCATGTCTATACTGCTAGTGGAAGACAGCTACACCCTCCAGAGAGCCATTCAGCATCAGGCACACTGAATTCCCTGCTGGTGTGCAGAAACTAGTTTCTCAAAACAAGAATCTAAAGTTGATGTCTGAAATTATGCAGCGCTTCTCCAGGAAAAAAATATTACCGAAGTAAATTTTTTTATGGTTTAATGTTAAGGTCAATTTGCAAAATTAAGTCTGCTGCATGACAGGATCTAAATAGAACGAGCTGAGTGTGTAGGAGACTGTTCGGTGCCCAGGTTGTAGGAAGTGTGTCTGGCTGCTGAATAGGTGCCAAGCAATGTAGTACTTGGTGCTCCTTGCTGGTAGCTGTTCTACTAACAGCCGTGCAAAATCCCAGACTCTGGGGTATCAGAAAAACATCTTCCAGAAT
The DNA here is from genome assembly GCA_013397845.1 of Melanocharis versteri. Classification (NCBI taxonomy): domain Eukaryota; kingdom Metazoa; phylum Chordata; class Aves; order Passeriformes; family Melanocharitidae; genus Melanocharis; species Melanocharis versteri. The sequence goes on along the minus strand of VZTG01008664.1, from coordinate 1,301,529 downwards.
ATATGTGCAAAGTTAGTACTGTGGGTTTAGCTGGCATTGGTAACTGGGTTCTGGCAGGAGTGACTGAGGTGCCTCGGGGAAGCAGTGGAGCCTGAATACAGTCACAACTTGTATCTTTGAAGGATCTTGTAGTTTGTAACCACCAGAATTGGTGCCTACTGCAGGTAAATTACTTAACACAAAATGTAAAATTTTATGCGTAGTCTGCATTTTCTTATTTGATGAATTAGACCTTGACAAAGAGGTATGAGGAGGAACATACAAAAGATCTCTATTACCAGCAGAAGCCTGTGGTTGTATGTGGTGCAGGTAGCCCTCCTCTTTCTCCAGCTGTGGTGCTTCTGTGAGTGCTGATGTTGGCCAGCTCTCCTTACACTGGTTTTGAAGGGTGCACATGCTTCTGGAATCAGCACGCAAACTGCTGCGCAGTGGAAGTGTGTGAGTGTCCTGCCCTTCCCTGGGCAGTCAGGAGGCTCCTGTCTGGCTAAGACCAAGCCAACAGCTGTGGCCTGTTTGCATGCTTATTTTCTCAGACCAGAAATTACCTGGTAGGCTCTGTACTGCCCGCTGGCTCCATGCTGCATGGCTCTTCTCCAGGGGAGATGCCCCATCTTCAGCTTCGGGGTTATGGTGGAAGGAGTTGCAGTTCTGGATTTTTAACCAACCAATTCCCAGGTTTTGGGGAGCACAGCAGACAGATGATACGTTCATCCAAAATTTTTCATTCCAAAGTTTGTCACTGGTCTTAAATTATTTTTTTTACCAAAGGGGTCAGAAAATGACAGATGATCCAGGTTTTCCAAAGAGTTATTTAGGGATTAGAGGAAGGAAAAAGTAGAAGCATCACTTTGGGTTTCACCACCAAATGCCTTTTGCCAGCACTGAAACTTGTCTGACTGTGCTCTGCAGGGAAACCTTGCAGGAGGAATTTAGGGAACTGGTCTCTGTCAGCTCCGTTTGAACTGTTTCTACCTGACGGACTTGCATGTAAGATATGCTGGACTTTAAGTGAACCTCTTAGAAAAACAAACCCCATTCCTAGTTTGATGCTATAAAGTAGAAAAATTGGGTCGAATGTGTGTTTCTGATGAGAATTAATCACAGCTTGAGTGCCTTAGTTGAATGATTTTTTTTTAAGTTATGTAGGCATGGGGTTTTTTGTTGGTTTTTAGTTTTGGGGTTTTTTTTCCATTCTTCTGTATTACTAGATTTCTAGGATCAAAGTGAATATGGTGAAAAGGCAAGCGTGCTGTTAAATCAGTATAGTTTTATTTTACAGGATTTAGAAACTGTTCTAAAAGTTCAAATTCAGGGATTTTTCATAGGAAGTGTTTGCTGGAAGGTGAATGGAAAAGTACATTAGATCAGCAAAGTGTAAATTAGATTCCAATGTACTTCCAATGCAATATTCAGAGTAGCCTATATTGAACTGTTCATTGCTTTTGCTCACAAGTCTCAAAAGTTTTTTGGGGTTTTTTTGAGGGGCTTGGTGAGTGATCCAAGCCATTCTGTGCTTTTGAAAGCTGAGTGTGCTTTGCATTTCTTCATCCACTGTTCCCTGCGGTTTTCCACTTTTGTGCAATCATCTGAGGGGGAGCATCCTCCTCCTTATACAAACCTTGTAGATGCCCTTCTGAGCTGGGCATGTACCCTGGTCCCTGTTTTGGGAAGCATGGAGTGTCGAGGTGCGTTGTGTGAATCTGGAATACAGGACATGCATCCAGAAGACACGGCATGCACAGTATTCTTGCTTGAAAGAGCAATGCAAAACACTAAATTGAGTTCTTAGAAACACTTGTCCTCTTGAACATCTGGTGCTTCAGCTCTGCAGTGGTTCACACCAGGGCCACAGTTTCCTCTTGAAGTTATGAGTGGGTTCACCTTCTGGTCCATGACTGTAGGTATTCAGATGCTCAAGAAAGTTCCTTTACTCATGAGTTTTAGGGATGGGAATGGAGTCAAACGAGCATGTAAATAGTTCCAAGTGGAGCTGAAGTTTACTTGTGGGAGGGATTGTTGGAAAACCAAAGTGATGATGCTCCGTTGTTTTCTCAAAGGTTACTTCGCATACCAAAGCCTTGATTGGATCCTCCTGGCATTTTTAGGATACAATTTGCTAAATTAGAACTGAAGGAATATAGCTGGTAACAAGCCCAAAATAAACTCATAAACTAAACTTTATTCATGCAAGGCAACAGATAAAGAATGAACAGAAATATGTACAAAGATTGCAGCTTTCTGGCAGTGATGGGAGAGTGAGGGGAGATTAGGCATGTAGTGCTACTGGGGGCAGAATTAAGCAGCCTCAGAAGAAGCAACTGTCATGTCTGCTCCTCACACAGTTTACTTCCTGAATTTCTGCTGTAAATTGATGACTTCTGAATCCCACCATGAAGGGGTGGGGGAGGCTGCTTTGTGTGTGCTGCCTCTGAGATACATCACTGTTATCTATTCTGTGCTGGTAGCATGTGTGAACGTGAGTCATGTGCTTTAATTCCAGCACTGCATCCGCTATGCATTCCTTCTGAGCTGCTCCTGAAATCTCCTCTCCTGCATCCCACGATGTGAGTCTTCCCTTTGCCTTGGCGTAACTGCCTGTGCTGCTGCCTCCTGCTCCCACCCTGAAGGCCCCTGTTACCTTTTAATGCTGCCAATATACATGCTTCTGGAGAAAAAAATGCATTACCTGTCCACTGGCTGGTGCAGGGAGCCGTGATACAGCTGTGTTTTACACAAATGCTTACACTATTCTTGCCTTATGTAAATGCACATATGTTTGTTCTCCACTCACCTTTGAGAAGTGTCAAGGCATCTGAGATCATAAAATATCTGTATTGGACAATGCTAAGCTACTGGTGCCAAAATAAAAAAGACATGTTCAAATACAGTGTAACTTCTCTTTCCCCTCTAGTTTGTTGTTTGTTTTTTTCCTTCTCTTTTCCTCCTATCTCTACATGATGTCTGAATGTGAAAGGATGGTGGAGACAGTCCAGGTGGTGTTTGCCTTTCCCATGTCGGAGATGTCTGTACCAGAACATCCACAGTAGGTGCTTAGTGGGAATAAGAAGTGAGTCCATCTTTGGAACTCAGTGTAATAATGGCATCCTAAGGTTTTTGTTGTTGTTGTTGTTGTTTTTATTGAGGTTAGTTTTGAAAGACAGTTGTGGTTGGCAGCACGCGTGGCTGGACTGGGCTGGGGGATGCACAGCCCCTCTGCTCTCTGCCTTTTGATTTTACTTTGCTCACTGCCAGGCTGAAGGAGCATTTGTGGGAACTGGCATGTGGTGGGAACTGCATTTTTTTTCCTGTGTGATCTCTAAGGGAATTTAAAGTTTTGGTTTGGATTGAGCTTTTTACACACTAGCTGGGACAAATGCCTCTGCATGTCCTGGTACCAGCACAGTGGTCTGACAGATTTACATTTGTTTGCATTTTTACGCAGCTGTACTAGTCCACCTCTGAGGACTAATCTCCTTTTCTTTTGCATTAGTTATTTTCGAATTAAGTGTAACATGGAAATATTACATATTTGAAACTTGAGGATTTATCACTTGCAGTTTTAAGGGACTTAGCACAGCTCAAGTACTTTTCGTAAACTAACATAATTTAAAATTTTAATTTAGATCAGCTTAAGGACAAAATGCTTTATCAGTGATCTGTAAATTGTATTGGCTACAACTCAAAATGCTAAAAAAATAATTTTCCAGCCATTTGCCACTTCTCATAAGGAATTTGATAGTGATAATGATTATGGATATGATAAGGAGATGCGTTGCCTCTGTAAATCATACAGTCTCAGGCCAGTGCTTTCAAATATGTGTGCCTAAAGTTAGGTCTAATCAAAGTGTATTTCAGTAGCCTTTCTGAGGAAGATGTTACAGCCATTCTTTGTGTCTGAAAGTTGGATCACTTTTAAGGGCCTTGCCTGATCTTCACACCAGTCAGATCAACCGTGGTTGGCGTTGTAGAAAATAAGAACATATAAGGGAATGACAGTTCATTTCCTCAAATTATTTTAATATGTTGAACTTACATATACACACATGGGCACACAGAGCAGGATACCTGAGGTAGTTAGCTCCTTTTCCAGAGGCTGGTCCATGAGCTGCTGGTACCATTATACACTGGTAATGCTGGAGCTTCACAACGAGGAGGCTTCCTTCCTCTTCCCCCCACTGCTGGCAGCCGACTATTCTGCTGTTTTTCTGCTTTTCTGTTCCATCAGATGTGCACGGCCTGCACGCTGCCTCTCTCACACTCTGTATGCTTTGCATTTTTGCGTTATATCCCATTTTGCTTTGCGTTCTCCCCAAGACGTTTGAGGTTCCCATCTCAAGAATTCCTGCCAAGTTCTGGTCTCAGCATCTGTTCCTGACATTATCCAGATGCTCTAATTTTGGGGCCTTTAGAAACATGACTTTTCTGATCCTGTTTTCCTCTGAAACCCAAGTAACCTGAAGCACAGATACGATCATGAAAGTGTTAATCTAATTGTTAAACAATATAGTCGTTCTGGAAAGGACACTTTTGACCACAAGAGTTTTTGCAATTGCTGGTATGTGCTGAATGTAAATTAATTCATTGTGCCTGGGATAAGGTTACTTTTGTGTAGCTGTGGCTAGATGGAGCTGTCAGAATGCGTAACGCGGTTTGATTTATGTGCAGAGGCTACACGTGTTAGACTTCCCTGGTATGTGCTATTCATTTTACCTACTGTGGGGTTCAGTGGTGATACCCTTTTACTGTCTTTGCATAGATGATACAATGTTTGGTAATTATTTCGGAAAGTAGGGAAACCATTTAGATACAACAATTAGGCACAGAGACTGAAATATGGTTTGCTTTCAATGAGGGGCAACATTATCTTAAAGCAAGGACATTTGAAACAGTAATGAATGCATAAATGTTTCTGATTAAATGTGTATTTTTTTGTTTTAGTGTGGGCAAAGTTCCTTTAATGAGTGAATGGTCTCCAGTGAGGCAGGTAATTTAAAAGTGGTCTTGCACATGAGAAAAGGTGACCCCTAATGAAAAATACAAAAACTATTCTCTTCAGAAGCTATGCTGTCTCTCATTTTCAATCTTTGCCTTTTAATAATAATTGCTAAGATGTTTTAATTAAAAGCAGATCTGGGAGGTATTATCTGCTTCCTCTGTTTAGTTCTTTTAAATGTTAATCACTTTTGACAGCATAATTTACCCAGGTACCTGTGTTAGCCTGTTCTGCAATGTATCTGCTTTGTGTGGCACCAAAATACCAACTGCACCCCAAAAAGGCTTTCTAAAAATTCATACAATTGCAAGGATTAAATGTGGCAGGAGAAACACAAAGAAAGAAGAATTAAATGAAGATTTAATGAGACAGTCAGAAAAGCTATTTCAAGATGGCTGGAGCTTCCCAAGAAATGATTATTCCGTGAGAGGTAACCAGATTGAATTGACTTCTGTTTCTGCTGAAAGCCTTTTAGAGAGCAGTGGAAGGTAGGAGGTAAGATTGGAGGTAGCCTTGGAGTTCGTGGAAAGTTTCTATCAAGCAGGATTGTTAGGTGCACGCAGAAGAAAACATAAAAAAGAGAGAAAAGAAAAAAAGATCTTACTCCCCCTCCCCAAGCAAATTGCAACCCCTAACTTATAATAGTAAAAATTAAAGGAAACTATAAATTAATCATAAGAATTTATTTGTCTGTAGGTTATAAATAATCTTTTGCTATATGAATCAAACAGCTTGTTTTGTGTGATGTTTTTGAATGGAGACTTTGGTAATCAGATTCCACACAATCTTTAACCTTGTGCAAAATTTAATGAAAAACAGAGTTACTACTGAATATACTGTTTTGCCAGCTCAACAAAAGATGTTAAGTTCTGCATATTTTTGCATAATAAAGATGAGTGTTGACAGTGTAATGATCCATTTGGCACAGATAAAATCATGAATGATTTTAATAACCTTACAACAATATTTGAAGTCACTATGAAATATAGACATTTCAACCGGGGACAGGGCTGCTGGTCTGGTATGAAGTGTCAGCTACTTTTATAACCTTAGTTTTTCTAGGAGAGAGAAGAGGAGAAATATAGGCTAGATGAGCCCTGAGGAAATGGGGAAGCATTAGGGGACCTACAGGATGGAAAGGATCTGTTTCGGGATTTTCAGTGCAGTCCTTGTCCACAAGTTGAAGCTGATGGGTTTTGGCAATGCTTGTGTCTTCTTCCCTAGGCTGCATGACACTTATATTATGTGTTGAAAAATGCATTTTATGGATATGGGGTGAGTCAAGGTAAAATGTAAGAATGATAGTCTGGTCCCAAGGCTGGTAGCTTGAAATGATTGTGCATGCAACTGTAATTTCCCTTTTGGGTATTTCTTTTTTTTTTTTTTTTTACATTTTTTTGTATTCATCCAAGTGATGTAGTTACATTGGTCCCAGTTCCATATTGATTTAGGGAATTAGTTTTTAAAATTAGTCCTGAAAATAAGTCTGGAGTCTTTTAAGCTTTCACACGAAATGATTTAGGAGTATAATTCTGTCAGAAGTCTCTATTTATGTTCCTGTTTCTTTGGTTATAATGCTCTACATCCCTATGTAAAGAAAGAGCACTGCAAGGTGATGGAGGCTTCTGCAACTAGTAGTCAAGAATCACAGACTGATGCAAAATTATTGTTAGAGTAATATCAGAGATGTGCTTTACTGGTAGTTCCTGCATTTCAAAGAAAGTAAAGCACTTGACTACCAGTGAATATGTTTTCAAGATGGATGTGATGATATTAACCTGCTGGTTTCCTTTTGAGGTTCTCCCTTCTTTCTCTCTTATTTCTTCCTGCTGCTGCTTTTTTATCCTGTTTGTGTTCGTGTTCATAAGGACTTAAGAGGACAGATTGAGAAGTTGCCAAGTGGCTTTTAAAAGCAGAGTTCCAGAAACACCTGGGCATCTGATTTCGAGCAATTTTATGGGGAGAAAATACATGAGATGCCTTTCCACAACCTTATCTGCCAAAATATTGTTGACAAAGTGACTCCAGGTAATTTTCAAAATGGTTTTGGCATTGGGATTCCAGGTTTTAGTGAATGTCCCTGGGACTCTGCTACTAAGTCATTAAACTTGGTATTTTGTGGGAAGTAAACAGGCACCACCTCCTCCTATAAGGTTATAGTGTGTTGTAGATGGAAATCCACTTGGATGTGGATGAGCCAGGCTTTTTGAAGTTCATACAGAGATCACTCTAATCTTAGCTGTAGAAAACCTAAAGGTGTTTAGGAAGATCCTCTCCTTTTCTGGACTATCAAATATTATCTAAGGAGTGTGTTTTGCTTAAGAGCAGAGCTCTGTGTTTGGCATAGGTTCACATAATAATTGTGGTGAGTCAAGATCCTGTGTCTGGGGATTACCACAGGATGGGACAGCCTCCATGGATCTCCTGGCATGTGTCACAATCAGCCCAGTGCTGTTGGACAGCTACCTTTTGTTCTTAATTTTGTAAGGATAGTCCTAATGTAAGTTAAGTTGCAGTGTTTTCACTATTGTTACATGTTAAAATAATAAAAACTGTTAGTCAAGAGGGAACAACCAGTCATTTGCATTTAGGATATTTTAGAACCTTATTTAAAGAAGGGAGGCAAGAATTATTGTCTAATGTGCTGGTTATTTTTGTCATTATACACAAAATGAAGAATACTGTTATTGTTGTCTTAAATGTCAGAGCTAATTGAGTCTCTCTGATTTTTTTTTTTTTAAATCTAGATAATGAAGTTAGTTAAATAAAGCACCATATTTCATTGTTTTTCAGACCTCTGAGAAGTTTGGGGGATGGGGAGGGGATGTGTTATACAAAAGGCAAAAGGCACACAGTTTTACCTTTTGAACAGACCTTGACGTTTATTTAAAATAAGCCTAATTTAATCGGTATTGTATTGCACACTGAAGATAATTTAGGCTAGTGTCAAGGACAAGTGTTATCTATTCCTTTGTTGTAGTGAGGTATTGAAATAATGAGTGGAACAGAAGGGAATCAGAAAATGTTTGAAGTTTTTCATCTGTGTCTCTAGATGGGTATTTTTAATCACATTCTCCTGGCTTTTGCATGCAAATTACACTGAACAGCACACACTATATAAAATGAAGAGCTGTATTTTACAAAATCTATTTTCTTGAAGTTTAATAAGCTTGCAAAGGTTGTCCTGTGCTTTAACTAACTAGTTACCTTTTTGTACCTCAGCTGAAATTAAATTTCAGAATAGAAATTAATGCTGCGGTTTTGATTCTGTAGCAGAGGAGTGGAAAGCCTGGTCTTTTTTCGGAGCTTTCTGACACCATTTCTTTCTTGGTACTCAATGACTGCAGCTCCCAATGACAGATGAGACAACTGTTAAGATTTAATACATTTTTATTTCAGCAATATATCTTGCTATGTGACACCAGCCCGTCTAATAACCCAGTGTCTGGATTACTTACTGCATAGCGTCACTGCTTAACTGCTGACCCCTGTGGCAGAAATAAAATACCGAACTCCTGTATGGTCTGTGTTTCTGACTTGGAAATCTGCAGACCTGCAGAGTCATCCCATACCACAGGCTCAGCTGCACGAAGTACAGCCAGGGTATCCTTTTGAGCCTTGTCCTGTAAGAAGGCAGGCTTTCATAGTGTGCTCCAGAAGTGTAAAATTGCTTTGAAAGTAATGCTAACATCATCGTCCTCGGCGTGGTTCTCATGTACTCATTTGTGCTGAGGAATCAAAAATGGAGGAGATGAAATTGGCTTATTCACGTGCTCAGATGTGCCCCAACTACATCCCAAGCACAGCACTCTCTCTTCTGATACCATGTTTTCTTCATGCACCACTTTAAAGCCAGGATGGATATAATTTTTTCCTATTTCTTTTCAAAATGAGTTAGGGAGATACTGTGGTAAATCACATATTGTGGTAATTTTGCGGAGTATGTCCTTAACTCTGAACAAGAGGACTGTTGGTACAAAAGGATTTTGGAAGAAATCTTTTCTGTATAAATTGAGGATTTAAGGAAATAACAGGGCAGCATATACAAAAAAGTATTACATATGCTTTCAAAGGAAGAGTCGGTGAAGAAATAACCCATTTAAAAAATTCCATGATAAAAACCTTGTGTTTGAAAAACTGTCCTATTTAGGACAGAGGTATTTTCTCCAGATGTTCTCATAGCCCAAACAAGCATGGATTTAAGCATTTTTATACCTGTCATATGGAGGGCTTGTAACAATTGTGGGAAGCAAACTTCTCTCTAAGTGTAGTATCTTAATTTTTGCTGGGAAGCATAAAAGAAAAACAAGATTGTTTAAAAGAAATTAGTATGATGTTCTCCCTTGCGCTTTTAACCATAGCTCTGTTTTTAGTTGGAAGCTGGTAGATGTCTTTACCCCATAATCTTAACCAAACCAGCTCTGCACTGAGATGTGTCTGCAGCATTTCTCCTGTTTGGACTCCCATGGGTGACTCCATCCTCCACAAGATCAGGGTGCAGTGATGGCCCTGCCCACCCTTTCAGCAGGGTTTGGCTTAACAACTCTGGGTACCAGTGCTGATGAATGCATTCACTGGGAAGGCTGGGATCAGTAGCTAATTGCAAGAGCTTGTGTTGCGTTCCTTAGCATGGTTACAGCAGAAATGCAGCATTTTGAAGCATGAGTTAAAGTAACAAACTGTGGCTTCTAGACGTGTTCCTGGTCAGGTGAGTAGGCCCTGCTGAAGAGAAACTCACCTCCTGGCTCCGTTGTCCTTCTGCCCATTGTGTCAGCATCATGAAACGTGGGGTGTTTCTGCATTTCTGGGTTGTCTGTCTGTGAGAGCTGGCCGATGTGGATGGCTGTGGAAATTAGCTGGTCACGGAGGCCAAGATCCAGCCCTGGTGTTGGACTTGCTGTGTCCATGCAGTAGGTTTAGCCAGGTAAGCACGGCAGAAGGGCTTTGCAGCATAATCTGTGTGTGCTCTGTACGTCCTTGTGTCTGTCTGTCGGTCTGTACGTGTGGGCTGACGGTTCAGCTCTCAGACAGTGCATTATATACAGAAGTGATGTCTGGTACAGTCAAGGTGTGAGGTCATGGAGAACCAAGCAGGCAGCTCAGTGTCAGCTACTGCTAATAGTCCTTGTAATAATTTTAACTCTATTCCGTTATTGTCTCATTTCTTTGTCTAAGCCTCAGCCTGATTTACACCACAGAGGTCAGGTCAAGAGCAATTCAGACAGAATATATACAAATGACTTTTCCAGGGTGCCATAGTCGTGCTTGCTTTTAGACTGTTGCTCAGCAATAAGGGGAAGAAGGGAAAAAAATCTTTGAAGTATGTATAATATTAAATTAATATTTTAAATATTTTAACATTTTAAATATATTTAAAATATTCTTAATACTATGGGAACTTACAGGATAGTACCTAAAACTGCATTTAATTCCTACTGGGAGAAGATTAGATGGCAATTTAATATTGATTCTAGAATTTCTCAGATCAAAATGCCATGGGAAATGAATAATCTAAAGCGATGTTTTAATAAAAAGCTTGTATATTTACTTCAGAATAATTTCTTAGATTTAAAGAATCATGAAAGCAGAAGATTTGAAAACTACCTGTAAAATTAAAGTATCCTTCAAATCAATAGATGAGTTTTGATCTTGCAAATACGATTTAACTTGGTATGTTATGTTGAGCTTTGAAAGTGAGGGGTGCTTACTTAGTCAGCAAATTTGGGAATGACTTTCATTGAGACCTATGATGTATTTTCCAGCAGTGGTTATTTTATCTCATGGGGCTTTGAGGGGGTGGATTACATTCAGCACAGGTAAATGCAGAGTCCTGCATGTGGGGTGGAATAACCCCGCTCAGGAGTATGGGCTGGGAGGCTGCTTCCCGTAGGGACAGACCTGGTGGAGAGCCCGATGGCTGTGGGTCAGCAGTGCCCTTGTGGTAAAGATGACCAGCTCCACCCTGGGCTGTATGTGCAAGTCTGTAGCCAGCAGGTTGAGGGAAGTGATTAGGCTGGACATGAGCTGGCATTGTGCACTGGCAGCCCAGAAAGCCAGCTGTGTCCTGGGCTGCATCCAAAGCACTGTGGGCAGCACGGTCAGGGAGGGGATTCTGCCCCTCTGCTCTGCTCTGCTCTGCTCTGCTCTGCTCTGCTCTGGTGAGACCCATCTGCAGTGCTGCATCAGCTCTGGGGTCCCAGCACAGCAAGGACTCACCTGTTGGAGTGAGTCTAGAGGACACCATCAAAATGATTAGAGGGATGATGGAGCACCTCTCCTATGAACAAAGGCTGAACAAATTGGGTTCGTTCAGCCTGGAGAAGAGAAGGCTTTGGAGTGACCTAACTGCAGCCTTCCAGTACCTGAAGGGAACCCATGAGAAAAAGGGAGAAGGATTTTTTACAAAGACATGCAGTTACAGTGCAAGGGGGAATGGATTCAAATGAGAGTAGGTTTAGATTACATGTTAGGAGGAAATTCTTTACTGTGGGAATGATGAGGTACTGGGACAGGTTGCCCAGGGAAGTTGTGGATGCCCCATCCGTGGGAATGTTCAAGGCCAGGTTGGATGGAGCTCTGCACAACCTGGTCTAGTCAAGGGTGTCCCTGCCCATGGGAGGGGGATTGGAACTGGATGATCTTTAGGGTCTCTTTCGACCCAAATCATTCAGTGATTCTGTGATTATTTCTCTCTGCTTCTGGAATATTTTGGCCTTCTCAATACAAGCAAGACAATGATGGCTCAGCCAGAGGCCATCAGGGTGAATTAGCAGGCTGAAAGTCATCACAGCGCAAGGGGGACCTTTAGGGGTGCTCTGTGACCGTGTGTGGCTCCCTAAGGCACAACACTTGTGATGTAACTGCTCTCTGTCAGGGATGATGAAGATGGAACTGGACTTTTCTCTGAGGTGCACAGGAGTAGCGTGAGGGACAGCAGACACATTGTAAACAGAGAAGTTTCAACTTGATATAGGGAAAAGGATTTCTTAAAACCGAGAGGGCCAAATGCTGGGAGAGAGCCTAGAGAGGTTGTGGACCGTCCATACTTAGGGTTATTAAAAAATGCAACTGGATATGGCTCTGAGCAACCTCCTCTCACTGACCCTGGTTTGAACAAGGGCTTGGACTAGCTGATCTCCAGAGGTCTCTTCCAGTTCAGGTTATTCTATGATTCTGTATCAGCTTACACTTCTGTATAATCCACTGAAAAGCTAATACAAAGTATTAATATGGTGGTGGAATGTGACCCTTTAAATGTCCTTATTTTTCCAAAAGCTATAATGCAGTAAAGTTATTGTGAAAATTTCTTCATTTGCCTCCCTTCCAGCTACTTTACTTTGAAAAGTTTTATGAAAAACTAGCTCTGGTTTCATGGCTGAAGTGATTAATTAGGACAAGTAATGATTTTCTTGAAATTATAGAGGTTTGTTATTTGTGCTACGGCTTATCCTAAATCAAAACGATGCTTGCCCTTTTTCTCCTTTTAAAATGCTGGGTGATGTCTAAGTCTGTAGGGGGGATGCTCAGGTTGCACATCACATCCAGCACAGAATGACTCTTAGATGCTGCTATTTTGCTAATTGATTTCTTTTTTTTTAATATCTGTGGGCAGTAGTGTATTATTTGTGAAAATACCTATTCTGTATTTTCTCTTACCAGCTCATTGAAACAGTAGTTATATTTAAATGGGTTTTTAATGAGCCATGTAGAAAAGTGAAGCTCAAGGAATAATAAGAATTTGGGTCTGCCATGGGGCTATTAAAGTCAGTTCAGTCATCAGAAAACCTACGAATTGATTTTGTATTTAGTTTCTTTCATTTCTAAATAATAATTGGCTACTCCCTTGCTAGAGATTTTCCTGAATTTATGGGGTTTTTTTTCTTGCACTCATCTGTTCATTCACAAGCAACTTGTGTTTTGGGATGTTATGGAATCTGAGGTGCCATTAGCTGAAATTTGATTTACTGCTGGGCCTTATTAAACAGGTACTCCTTAGTTCTGCATTGTAACATGGACTGAGTAATACACAGGCTGCTTTGGGTATAAGTGGTTTTTGCCAACCCTGAAGAGTTGCTAGAGAGCTGTGCTTATATCCTCTTGCGATCTCCCTCACTTGTGCTGGTTGCAGAGGATGTGTGTGCCTGTTCTGTTGGTGCCTTGCTAGTTCACTGCACAGGCTTGCTTGAGACTGGAAATGCATTTTGCTGAGGAAAGGATGCCAGTGATGTTCACGTTTAAACTTTTTGCCAGCCTCCTGCCTGTCCTCTTCCCAGGCACTTGCTGCACACGCCTGAAAGTGTATGGCCGTGGTGTGAGAGGTGTTGGAATCTCCCAGATCAGCAGCCCATGGCTGCCACAGTGAGTGCAGAGACCTACACAGTGGGACTGCAGGACAGGGCTTAACCCTCTGACATCAGGGGTTAAAGGAAATGCTTGAAGCAGCTACTTTAGGGGAAGATATTTTCACAAGGCTAATTTAGATTTTAGAATCTCATTTGAACCATCAAAATCTATATTCAAGGACCGTAAGTTCCCTGTGAAAAAGTTCAGTTATTAAGCATAAACTGAGAACCAGAATCCTTGACAGCATTGGTGCCTCACCAGAGGTGTGTGGTTGAGCTGCTCCATCACTTGGAGCTGTCTGAGAAGGTCTATGCTCTCTGTTCTCCTGGAGCCAGAAAAATGACAGCTTGTATAAAGGCAGTTTTGTCCACGGATGGGCATCCTGCAGAAGAAGCTGTGCAGCATAAATGCCAGAAGACCACAGCAGCTGTGAAAGGGAAGACCACATCTGGAAGTTGTATAGACCAGGAGGGGAAGTGCAGGATTCAGCCAGGGGAATCCAGACACTTTGGGTTGCTCAGCAGATTAACCGCTGAACAATTGGCTCCTGAACAGCCAGAACAAATTAGGAATGTTCTTGTATGAAATTATCTCCTAAGTGTCCTTCTGGTGAGAAGAAACCAGATATTTAAAATGGCTCCTAATCTAAAAACATAAGTGATTTCAGTTTCACTCAGTGTTAAAAAGAGTGGATGAGAAGTGTAGAGCCTCTGTGAAACCCAGAGGATATGAAAACCAGAGGATCAGTTGCTGTCTTTCTAGCAGGAGAATGGAGCTGTAATTCTCACAGACATTGAAAGAAATCTGAGATAGTTGCCGGTGCCTACACATGAGCCAGTATCAGATTCATCAATAAATATCACCAAAGAATTAGAAATTTTGGACAAATACTTAGGAATATGCAAAATTCAAGTGATAGTTTTGACAATCTTATCATAGTGGTGGAAAAATACAGAAGTTTCTAGCTTTATGAATTTCTGTGGTGTGGAGGATTTCTGGTTTTGTGCTGGAGAGAGACGATCTGATCAGGCCATTTGATAGTGATAGATTGGTTTATATGATGGTAGTACTTAATGAAAATGTAAACAGCCATTGCTGGTGGAAATAGTTTTTTAATCCAGTTAATTAGCATTCAAGTACTTAATCTAGTCTATTAATTAAGACTACATATGTGTTTACTAATTTTTAATTACTTTAGAATAGACGGAAATTGTAATAATTAATGTTGGAATGCAGACTGCTGCTGCTGTGTCAATATTAAAATAAATCAATCTTCTTGCCTTTTATTTATTTAAGTAAATATAACCTGGTTAGCATCATGTGTTGAGTCCCAGACAGAGCAATAGAGAAGCTCATCCTCTCTTTTAGAAAGAACAAGATGTTGGATTGCAATTAATTCAGTACAACCTGGTGTTATAGAGGGCTGAATGCAGTCGTAGGCTGGAATGCCTTCCTCCTATCTCAGAGCCAAAGGTGCCTCAGTAAAACTTTGTTTTGATATCTCAGGCTGTGATATAATTTCTTTATAAGCTATTTGCTTGATGAAGCTAATATATTTAGCAAAAAACAAAATTATGTTACTCTCCCCTTTATTGTCTGTTTGCTATGGAAAGACTCTTTATCAGTCAAAAGAGAAGAGCATCAAGTCACTGGTTTTTAAGCTGTAGTCCTATATTTTTTTTTCTTCAGAGGATAAGGGTAGCAATAAAAAAAACCCCCATACCTCTTGAAATATACTAATGATCACAAGTATGCTTTTTACAGCTGGGATAATTGTTGAATTTTACTGCAGTTTTGTATTTCTAAAAAAAGAAAAACTGTTGGTCGAACACTGAATGCTGTTGCTTTTAAAAATAATTGTATCTTTTTTTGATGATTCACACAAAATTGCTTATATTTCTTGCTGTGGAGTTTAAAAAGTGTTTTAGTTTATGCAGTTGACTATTTGAAGACTTACTCTAATTCCATTGCTGAAATGGCATTAACCTTTCCGTAAGGTATGATCTGAACAAAGCTGCTGTCTTTATATCTGAATGTGTTAATGAATATTTGAAACTTATTTTTTCTGGAAAAAGTTGTATACACATACACCGGAGACCAAAATCCTACATTGCTCAAGCTGATGACACTTCCTGTGCCATCTTACCATGATAAATGATGGTAATAAAACCTCTCACCTTTCTGTTGCTTTTGCCATATTATAATAAGAAATTTAAGCATGCCAGTCTAAATTAAGCCTATCATTTATTAAATTTGTTTTGGGACCACAAGGTGGTTTGTTTTTGCTTGATTTTATTTCCTATTTGCAGATTTTTAGTTCAGTGATTGAAAAATGCAGATAGTCCTGTTGCCTCTGGTGATTAAAACTACTGTAACCTATTAAACCATATTTTCATATCTTTGATGCATTCAAGTTGAGGTCTCATGGAATAGGGGATAGATAAAATATATAATAATAATAATTATTATTATTTATTAACTGTTGTTGATATGGTCTTTGGTGTGGATTTGTCTTTCACAAATAAAAATAAAATTAAACCAATCCAAATGGCACTAGTGCTCACTGAGTTTTGGTGGAAGTTCTTTTAAAGAGCTGATAGTGGTCTAATATTGAACAGCTAAGCTATTTTCTTTAATAATGCATTACAATTACTATTGTTCAGTCTTTCTGCTGTTCATTTCTGCATAAGATTGGATGTTATGATGAGTTTCTCAGGTCACTGCAGGTGATGAGATCTAAAACTGAAGGACAGAGAACAGGAGGGCTCATTTCAGGTATTGGAAATAATAGAGTGGTTCTTGAAAGGTTAGAGTAACTTCAGTCATTTATTTTGTATTGAAGAAGAAAAAGATCAACATGGAAGCAGTCTCCTGACAGTAAAGGTGATGTTTCCAGAAAAGATAATCATCTTCATTTTCTACTCTCATTGTAAATCTGACGTCTAAAGCCCAGCAAAATACCATAGGCTTACCGTTGACTTTAAGGCTGATAAAAACTGGTCTAGTAATGTGTGCTCCATTCTTTGCCACATTGAAAACATCTCTGTGGCCTTTAAACATGACTCACTGAGAGGCCTTTTCCCTGGCACAGAGCAGTGTTTATTGCTGTGGATTCCTGCAGCAAAGGATTCTTCATAGCTCCAGTGACCTACTCCCGTGGTTCCTTCTACATTGCCATAACGTGTCTCTGAAAGTTTCTTGTTTTATTCTTTGTTCCTCCAAGGACGGTAGTCACGGTGTGATCTCTGGGCCTCCAGCAGTACAATTCCTTTCCTTGAATAATCTCCTTTGATTAAAATAAAGGGTGTTGGAGAAATCAGAGATAAATGCTTGATATCGTAATACAGTGCAAGATGTTTTGGCTGTCCTTGTTTCCTGCGAGCTCATCATCTTGCAGAGTAGCGTACCAGGGTCTGGAAATCAAGATGCAACGGTGTTTATTTGCATTAAGTCTTCCAGTCCCCAAGACTTTCTAGCTCATTATGAGGACTGAGTGTACCATTGTAGTGCTGTTTTACAACTAACTTCCTAACCTGTGTTCCTAATGTTAATTAGATTTGGAGAAGGCTAACATGGCTTGTGTTTTTTCATGCTGAAAAAATGTTACAACTTGGTATGCTTTTTAATGGAACTGAAGCCTTTTGAAGGTTTGATGCTGTCAAAACAGTGAATACCTGCAAAAAATGATAAGATCAAAAGCTAAGCTTGAAATAAGAATCATCCATTTTTAAATGTCCTGAAGTTATAGGTTGTAGACTGTCTGGAATAGGCAAAAAGCTGGAGACAACTTAGAGTAGGAGATAACATATATAGAGATTTATATGCACATACCTTTGTGCATATATATAATACCTATAAAATACTTGCAGCTGCATACATCGAATAATATTTTTCAATCAGCCTCAAAGGAGCAGAATGTAATTGGGGGATTTATCTTGATGCATGACATGCGAAGGACAAAAAGATTTGATGTTTCATGCTTAGGATTCTTAAATGCTTTGTTTGTCTTTTGTTGTAATACCCTACAGATCTTCACTTGTGGATTAATTTATTTTCAGTTGCTGGAGATTGGTAATTAGCTTGCTATAAAAGAGTAAGAGAGTTATGAGTAAAGTTTTAGAAGCATATTTTTGTAAGCACTGATATTTCACAATGTATTACAAAATTAAATTTCCAGTACTCTTGAGCTACTGACATTTTGGTGTTGTCACGTCTCTTTTGTGTGTAGATTCCTCAAGCATAAAATAATGACGTTTATTGTAAAAACATGTTCCAGCTGTCTGCAGCTGCAGTCTGGTTTTCCTGCTGCTACCTGCCTTTCAACTAGCACTGGAAAGAGCATGGATCCTTTATCCGTTACCAGTTTCTTCTTTCTGTTTTTTGCATGCCTGAGCCTAAATTTGCATTAGATATGGAATTATTGGCAGAAGTTTGCTACTCTCTGTGATTTCAAAATGACTGGTTAAAAAGAGTAAATGCCTGAGAGTACTTTGAAAAGCAGAATTCCCAAATGGTTTCCACTTGGGCTTAGAGTTGCGGTTTTAAATATTTTTATTGATGCTTATGCAAGTTAAATTTGAGTAAAGGGAATATTATTAAAATCTTTTGGCTAAGATGATGTTGAAATTGCTTTAAAAAAAGAGAGCAAACGACCTCTGATGCCTTTAGGTTACATAAAGTTTTAGCTGTTGTTCTAACAGAATAAACAATTTGCAGAGACCAGCATAGGTTTAAGTTGATTTGCTCCATTTGCCCTACCAATTTGGACAGAAGAATGTAATGCTTTCTTGGAAATGTCTTTCAAATATTGTATTATAGATTAATTTGCAGACGGCAGAATGCTGCTCTCCATTAAACTTTTTTCTCCATCTTGAAAATTAAGTTCTAAAATGAAATGTGTAGAAGAGCTGGTGTTATCTCTTTCAGTATGTTACCAAAGATAAATTGGGATAAATTATTTGTTTCAAATAAGTGCATAAAATCATTTACAGTGGAAAAAATATCTCAGGTTTAACAGAAATCACTGTGACGTTTTCCTATTTTTCTTGCAGTGATGAACACGGATTTAGTAAATAATTATTAAATTAGTGACTTGGCAAAGTTCTAAATTGGACTTGAGATTTCAAACTTGGAGAAGTTGATGGCAGACAGATACAGAGTATCTCCATGAATCTGACTGAAGAAATTTTGCAAGAGAAGCCCACAACTTAAGTGATAATAGTAGATAATAGATCAATAGATGGCAGATTAATAGATGATAACTGGTTGTGATTATAACACTTCCTCGGCTTTGCATTTTGTCTGTAGCTTTCGGTGTGTATCAACATAACTTCCTCTTGTATGTTTTTATTCTAAAACTGTGGTTTTGCTCATGATTTGACTCTGTAGTAATGATATGTATAGAGGTATCTAGACACAGATATTGAATTCCAGTGCACAGGCATCATTCCACCCTCAGAGAGCTTTCTGCATTTCTGGGTAAGATGAAGTGGTTTGCTGGGGAAGGTGCAACCCTTGCTTTCCTTGGTGCCATTCTTTCTGTAGCTCACAGTGACGAGTTTTTTGTCCCATCAGAGCTGTTGACCCTTTGTAGTATCCAATTAATGGCTGCCTTTCCTTGGGCTGATGATGTTGTGATCTAGGCATTGATCTCTGCTGATAGACACTTCTTGCTCTTTGGTGGGAAGAAATGATGAAATGCTGATCTGCAATGGCACTTTGATGGTGTTGAGGTATTTTTTTTTTTAACAGTAGATTAAATTGTCATTTGCAGCTCGTGGCTGTGTTTGATGAACAAGATCCACACCACGGGGGTGATGGCACCAGCGCCAGCTCGACAGGCACGCAAAGCCCAGAGATTTTTGGCAGTGAGCTTGGCTCCAATGCGGCATCAGCCTTTCAGCCTTACCAAGCAACAAGTGAAATTGAGGTCACCCCGTCAGTCCTTCGTGCAAGTAAGTAAATGTTCTCGGTGTCTCAATGTGTTTCGTCTAAATTTACAAAGGTGCCAAGTGCTCTTACCCATCGATGCTGCTGGGAAAAATGATTCATTATCTGTCCTTATCGAAAGCTGATCAGAACTGAGAAACTGCGTAAATGCTTCTTGCATGCAAGTAAACAAACCTGTTCTGTTTTAATAAATTATTTATAAACTGCTTTTAGGAGCCATAAGCTCCTTCTATGCTGCCAGTTTAAAATTGTCCTCACACTGAAAATCACAGCAGTATCTCCAAATGTAGTTGCTGCATGGTGTAATTTTCAGTTTGCCAGTTGTATTCCATTTAATGAACAAAATGGTACAAAGAAACTAAAGACAGGAGCGCTTTCTACTTAACCTGTCAATGTTGCCAGGTTATGCCTGTCACCTTTCCATAAAAACACCTGCTAAAATGTGCATTTACTGCATTGCAAAAATACTCTTCTTTAAAAAGCAGAAACTACAGCTAGAAACATCCCTTTATTTTGTTTATTTCAATGTAGGGAACATTTGTTGGAAAACCACGTAGCAGGAATTACTTACCGCATTTCTTGATCAGGCAGGTTCTTTGAATATGTGAGCTTATTAAGAAGAAAAATTACGGAATGAAATTTACTATGTAGTTTTCTTTGTTGTTAAAAGTACCATGCAAACCAGACAATGTGGATAAAGCATTGTGTCCTTTTATCTGTAGAGTCTATCATTTTGCTTACTAAACTTTTGAAATAGTGACTCCACTCCAGAAGATTCCTAGCCAAAGTTAGTATTATCAGTCCTTTGATATTTTACAGATACACTGTTTTAAACAACCATGTGTAATTTCCAAGAGATTGCTTTTGTGTAGGTGTTCTTTTAATGGAAAAAATCTGTGTTTAAGCAGTCAGGTAAAATGAAAATGGAAAAGTTACCACTCTGTTAAGTTAGAGGGGTTTTGTACCAGAATGTTTTCTGTAAAATTAAGGGAATAACGTTTAACAATTAGTTTACATAGAGCTGAATGTGTATCTTTTCAAGCTATAACTATGCTTCATTGCAACACAGAATTAAATTAGGGAAGGATTAGTGGCAGAATAAAGAAGTATCCTGGAATTTCAGGACCCTTCCATTTTGCTGTCACTAGAGTATGTCACTGCTAAATGCACATCTCATTTCCATACATAAGCCAAAAAACTGTCCTCCTCGGTTCTCAACTTAGCGGGGGTTAGAGCAGGCAAATGCAGACACATTTTCTCCTTAGAGTGATTATCTGGTGTAGTATACAATACATGAATGTTAGTGCATCAAAATCATATAGTACTAATAAAAATCAGTGATATATTGGACAGCTCACTTATCTTTAGTGTCATTCTGTAAAATACATGGAATACTGGGCTAGTTCACTGATTGCTAAAATGACCAAAAAGGGGTTTGAGACCCTTCAATACAAAGGTCTTTAGAAATACAGAAGACTTTTAAAACTGTTTGTAAGGATTATAGCTCTTTGACACTTTTTATAGAAGTATACACAAATAACGTGTGTGAAACAATTTGTAATAAATGTTATCAGAAATCAGAGATGTTTTCCTATCTGTCTAATTCAGTTTTTTAAATGTTGACAGATATATTTTGGTTTTAAATGTTCCAAACCACAGGCTTGGAATCCCAGTGCAGTAATATTATCCCATATTAAACATACCTATTTCAGGAATTTCATTTAAATATACATTGAAAATGGAAATACTATCCTTATTGTATTTCCTTTATAACTTGTGAAGTGAAGCATAGCATACAAATGGTATTCTCAGTATTTCAAATAATTATCTTCTTACTGTGTAAGTTCTATTCAGCAAATAAAACCCATCCAGTTTTGCGGTAGATGCAGATCCTGATTATTACATGTTGACAAGGTCATATATCTATTAATTGGATTGGAGATGGGATACAAAATTGCTGTAATTATTGTAATTTTACAGCTAATTGCAGGGTTGGCGGTGAATATTTTACTTCTAACAAATGAAAAACAGTATTCCGTCTGAAATTGGTTTATAGCGTTTGAGACATTTTGTTTTACGTCTCTGGTGCTTTTTGCTGGCGAGGCGGGCTCTGCTCCGCGGCGGTTCGCGCGCGGCCGCGCAGCTCTGTGCCCTCGCGCTGCCGCCCACCTGCACCCTCTGCTCCCAGGCAGCAGCTCAGCGCAGCAGCCTGGGGCTCAAAGCCTGCTGAGATCCTCCTCTCTTTGTTCTGGTTGCCATGCTACCCCTTTTGTTTGTTTATAGATCACACCATCGCTCCTCTCCCAGCAAGGGAAAGGTTAGCTAGATCAGGTCCAGCTGGAAAAGTAATATTCATCTGCAGTCCCTCTTTTCCCATGCACAAACACAGCCTGTACTTTGCGTGTTGGGGGATCTGTGGGTGTGTCAAATTCAATCTTCCCATATAAACGTGGAAACAAAAATGAGGCTGGCGCATACTCCCTGTGTTGTTTAGCACTGTGAAAACACAATTCATTGATACAAGCAGTTGATTTATTTATGTTTCTTTTCTAGCTCTTTCTTTTTTACTGTTTTTCTGTTACCCAAGTTAAACTTCTTGTTGTATTTCATCACTTCAGCTGCATCTTTTTTCTAAGCATACAGTACACAAGGCGTTTTTGTGTTGTGCCTGCATGCTTTCTGGGAAGAGGTTGGAAGCTCACTGCAGAAGATTGTTAAAGCAGACTGATGTTTATTCCCTGCTGAAATATAAACTGGAGGCGCAGGTGAAAATTGCCAAACCTAATGAGCAATTTGGCAGATAAGACAGGATGTCAGGCAGTGACAGTTCAGCAGCGGGTGCACTGCCTATGAACCAAGTTGTTTGTTTCACAGTACTGCATTTAAATATTGTAAATAAAATCCCTTTTCAGCTTCATGAGATATTGTGAAAAGGGTCATCTCTTTGTCTTGTTTTCCTTTTAAATTATTTAGCTTGTTCAAGAACTAAGACCACCCTTGGTTATTTGTCTTGGTGTAATTATATGTAACAAGCCTCTCTGAATATTTCAGCAGTTACAGTGAAAAAGCATTTTTAATACCTAACATTATTTGGAAAACATTATAGGCGAGGTAGAGAGGTTTGGAGAGCTGATGTTTTTTCCCTTAAGGGGAATAAGGGGGCTTGGAGATCCTCTTTTTTCTTCAGCTGTTCAGTGGAAGGGTATTGAGAAAATGAAGACAGATTCTTCTCACATAGGGACATTACTGCTGGAGACAACAAGTGAGTTTTGATGAGGAAAATGCCAGTTAGAAATAAGGAAGACCATTCTCACCTTGAGAGCCAAACAAGTGCTCAGAGAAATTGTGGCATCTCCATGTGCTTGGAGATTGACAGCACTTGACTGAACATGGCCCTGAACAGCCTGGTCCAGCTGGTCCTTTTTTGTGTGGACTTATTAAACCGGGTGACACCCAGAGATCTCACCCAACCTTTGTTATTCCGTGATTACAAATATAATCAATAAAATTAAACTATTTGCTTCTCGAAGCTATTGCTTGTAAAAGCAAATGGTGTCCACGGTGACATATTTAGCAGACAGGTGTACAAGCACATTGTGCATGTACAGCTTCCCACCCTGGTTTATATTATACTGGTTTGTGCCAGTGTGGCACAGATCAGCTGCCTGTGTGTTTTATGAGACTGCTGCTTTTGTTTTCCGGATGTCTTCTAGGTGCTTCAGTGCCTTAAAAATGAGATATGGAGTAATTGTAAGGTTCTCCTAATGGCTGGAGGGTCAGTATCTCCCAGAACACTGGCCAGAGAGCCTAAGAAATTACTAAGAGCCAGCTGGAATTGGTGCACTCCAGTGAAATATATGCTCAGGTGATCTGTATCATATATTTTAGCAGGACTCAGCATCAATTTCATATTCATGTCACAGAAGCAGACTATGAAAAAAAAAGGTCTAGATGAGAATATTCTGAAGTGAGTTCACAGCTGGCTGTGAAGATGTACTAGAAATGCAGAGAAGCAACGAAATTGCTGCAGCTTCACATCGTTGTTTACCCAGCAGCATGGCTGCTGCTTTAAGGTTCCCTGTGTGCAAGTGTGCTCTTACCCTGCAATCAGCACGAGTTTATTCCTCACAGGTAAGAGCACGCATGCAGACTTTGACTGGGAATTCATTGCTATATTAAAGTTCCTGACCTTGCTTGCCTTTGAATTTGTGTCTCTTTCTCTGCTTTCTGAGTAGTTTTTAGTTGTTCACTGACAAATTAGTAGGACATATCAAGTATAGTCCCTGAGGGCTCTCTTAGTTTAAGGACTATTTAGTATATTAATAAATCTGAACTGGAATATAAAGTATTGCATAAAAAAACTAAGATGGAGTTTCAGGCACAGTGTTCCAGTTCAGCTTTGACTTTTGATACATTAATAAACTGTTTTGAAATCAGTGAGATGGGTACAGTCACTGCAACTAGGAAGAAAAAGGTAATTTTCAAGGCAGTACTAATGAACAGCCAAGTCCACAATACCGTGAGAAGGTTCCTGGCAATATGGTGCATTATTACAGTGCAATCAGGCATTATGCTCTTCCATCAAAAGATCAAAAGCAAATGCTGTTGTGGACTCCCTACTGAGAGCAGGAAGGCTTAAGCTGAAGTGACCTGTTGTGGTGCCAGCCATGGAGAAATTCTAAGCAAGTTGGAGAGAGTCAAAAGAGAGCAACAAGAATAAATTGGTTTGGAGACTATGATCAATTGGTAGGACTGGTTTATTTAATTAAGGAAGGATAAAAACTGATAGGATTCAAGTCTTCAAATGTGTTGATATTTTTCTCATTCTTCATGTCTGATAAGAGGAGTAGAGTTGGTATTTCCTGGGAAAAAGCCATTTTTTGTAACCCATAGGGCTTAAAAACATGTTTACACCTCATGTAGCAAGGCAGTATTTGTGGGAGTTGTTCAGAGGCAGGTTCTGCGTGCTGCTGAGCACTGTCCTGCGCGGTGCTCTAAGGCAGGAGGGCTGCTGGGGGCAATCTGTCCTGCTCCTGGCTAAACCATCGGGTGGTTAGGGGACCCCAGGTGAGACGTTTCTTGTGTCCATTGTAACAATGTGTATGTCTTTGCATCTCAAATTTGAGTGTCCAAAAAAATCCAGTGCTAAGCAAGCCTTTTAAAGATGGGAGTGCATAAATGTGTGAATTTCAAGTACTTTAAAATTGCTTTAAATATGTCACTTCACCGATTTGATACAAGTATTTATCTAGAGTCTCAAATGTATATTCTGAGAATTAATATGTAAATATTTATAAGGTAAGGGCCTCGGTTTTGTGGTTTGGAACACTCCATATTAGTGTGTTTGCAAGGAGCTGCAGAGGTGAGTTCATATTTGTTCTGGTTTCAAAAATGAGGATTGTTTCAGCACTGTTTTCCACATATGGCCTCTAAAAACTTTTTCATTCTTGTTTATATCTCCTTGACTCTTAATTCAACTCTGAGTCATCTTTATGTATGGAAATAAAAATTTTCAAATGTTGAGGAACTAAGGAAGAGAAAGATGAGTTCATCAAAACCCAGATGTTTGGAGCTTTATCAGATCGAGTTATCTCTATGATTAAATAGCTGATTACAAAATACAGAGAAAGTCATCCACATTTATAATGGAAGATTAGGGTTTTACAGGCCCTTCGGTGTTTGCTGAAGTCAGGGGGAGGTTTTCTACCCTCTCCATCGAGTTTTGGATCAGCTCAGGTTTCCACGCTGTATCTCCTTGGTCACCTTCATTGGTGTTCAGATGGCCATCGTTCCAGTGAAGTTCCAGGAATGAAATACAAAGGATTTCCAAACCATCATCCTCACTGTTACTCCCTTGCCAGGTTCTCCTATGTTTCGTTTACTGTCTTGGATAATACAAAAAGAACCTTGAACTGAGGCTTGCACCTCGGCTGTTGGCATCTGAATTAGGAAGGTTTCTCATGCATTGGAGTTTGAGGAGAAGATTTAGCAAAGTCTGTTTCCTCACCTTCTGGTGCTCTCGCTGTTCAGGAATTCTTATCGCATTTTATCCCTATAGCTCTGTGAGGGATATGATTGTTTAAAAGCCAGAATTATTGAATCAAAAAATGAGTACCAGGTGCTGCTTTCTTCCATGAGGCTAAATTTGATCTTTGTACAGCACAGTTCTGACTTGAGTGATCTCCAGTTGGTGTTTTTTCCAAGTGTAGTGCTCTGCTGTTAATTTGGGATTGTTGAGCAGTTTAAAAACCATGTGTTTTTGATGAGACTGTGACACATTTGTGAAAACAAATGGATTTTAAACTGCTTAAGTTTCTAAATTAACCTTTAATATCTTCAATCTTCTCGGTATACCAGCAAGCAAAATACTGTTGCTTCTAGTAGGATTTAAAAAATCCCTGAAACAAATAAAGTAAAAAATTTTAGAACTTACTGATTCTCTAGAGGAAACCTGAGTAATTGTGGTGCATTTCAAGATGTTATTCCATATGGTGAAGACTTTTATCTACAAGTACTAATAATGGGAAGTAATAAAAATATAGTATTGTATCTGATACCTGGTTGTACCATAGCTAGAGAATACAGTACAAGAGAGATAATAAAGAAGGGTTATGAAGATGTAAGTATTGAATTTGAATAGTTTAAGAAGTCAGGTTTGGATATTAGTCTAAATTTAACATCTCAAATAGATTTAATGATCACTTTGACAACAAGCTATTATGGAAATCATAGCTGTATTCTCAGAATATTTCAACACTCATATGTAGTGGGGATGGTGTTGCTGGATTTTATTTTCCCTTTCTTTAAATGAAAGGCAACTTTTGCTGTGATGGAACTCTATTTTTGTGCATGCAAATATATGATGCCATTTTATCCAATCAAACATTGCAGTGTAGCTGCTCAAGTCTGTCATATTGTGGTATCATGGGTTTAATACCATTGAGATAAAGCCATATGTTTGTTTAAAGAGTTTGTCATCACACGTATCAATAAGTATTATATCAGTAAGCGTAATAACTCTTAAAATAGATACTTCCTTTATTGCTTCTCTGTTTCTTGTAATTTCATTATAAGCAAATGAGGAGCACAGTGAAGGCAAAGGAATGTGAATCTGAAATAAGCAGGGAATGCTTTCTCACAATACAGACGACCACCCTGTGAAATTTTTACTTTATGAAGGCATATGTACATATTACATTTTTTTACCCAACAGTTTCTGAAAACCTTATGCAGTATTTATAGATACTTGTTCTGAAATGTGATAAAACAGTGTGCTTCAAAGCATCCCTAACATCCAGAGCCACTAGTCTGCAACAGTAACTGGTATCCCAGTCGTGTTTTGCTTTGCTTTGAGGCAACAGGAATGGTCTTTGAAGGGGTATGGGGTGGTGGGCAACTGACATTATTACTCACAAAAAATCTTCCATCAGGAGAGGATGCAGAGTTTATCAAATGCACTTAATTACTCACTTGGTCCTAAACTGGCTGATCTTGTGGGATTGGTGTTTTAGGGCTCATGAAGAATGGTGTGTGCTGGGGGCCCCATGCCATGCTGTTTGTGGTGTTACCCTGTGTTCAGAGCATCAGCTCTTCAGTGCATGGCTCCCCCCCAGAAAAGCTTGTTTTTGATCACAAGCCCAATGTCGTAAGATATTACACTGAAAGTATATCCTTTATTAGGCTAAACTTTTACTTCAGTGTGAGAATTGTTGCTTGCTTTTGTTCGTAATTCACAAGGGATCTTCTTGTTCCCTTCCTTATTATATTTGCAGCACATTAACACACTCTTTTTTTTTTATTTTTATTTTTTTAGTTGGGTATGTGTTTTGGAGATAGTCCATCTCTTTGGGTGATTACTGGGAAAAAGTTGCTTTTAATTCTGTGTCTTTTGACATGTTGCTTTGAGGAGGATGAGAGAGAGACAGATGGCTACTAGTTGAATAGGGTTGTTTTTTATTTACTCTCATGCACTGAAAAGGACTGAAACATGATACTGAAATAAAGGACTGGGTGAGAAATAATTTTCCATTAATTTATTGCCTTATTTCATACTTGAAACGAAGATAAAATTTGTTGTTTCTCCTACCCAGCTCTTGCTGTAAATCTTAAATGAATTGTGTAATTAAGATGAGTGCCAGCTTCAGAATGCTGTGGGTTCATGTTAGGGACAGATGAAGCATTCAGGGTGAGAATAAAGTGTATGTATTTAGAAGAACTTTTCTCTTTTTGACCCTGGCACTGGATGCCGTGGAGGTGACAAGCTCGGCTTCAGCCCATGGAGCTGGTCTGAGCTGAGACGAGGCACGAGCCCAGCACCTGCTGTCCTGCTGTCACAGCTTGGCTTGGCTCAGAGTAGCTCAGTGCCCCCAAGGCTCTGCAGGCAGGGACCCTCAGCTCAGCTCTCCTTCTGTGACACTGCAGGGACACACCGGGTCCCCCTTCGTGACACAGTTGCCACCTTGCTGGTGGGGGCTTTTACTGCCTGGGCTGATGCCAGAGCTGGGCTCTTTGGGGTTGGAGTGAATGTGAACTTGGGCTGTGTTCCAGGTCTGTGTTTCTAGCTTCTGTTATGGATTTAGGCAACTAATTCTATCAATAATTTTGGATTTAAAGAAGGTAGAAATGATTGTGTATGTAGACAGGGAGTTGGGGACCATGTGGGTTTACAAACAAAAGTGAACAGTGGCACTTAGGTTAAGTTAAAATGTTACTACTGCTTGCATGCATACGGTAAAGGGTTGTACAAAGACAGCAAGAGCAAGCTTGCATTAGCTTCCAAATATTGTGCATGTGAGTCAGAAACTAGGCTTCTCAAAGCAAACTTTGATCAACCATTAAAACCTTATCCCGAGGCATTGGATTTGATTCAGTTCTCTGTACAGCACTGTTCATATTCGCAACTGAAAGTAAAATTGGACTCTTTTGGCAATTGCTGGGTAACAGCTGATTCAAAGCAGACGTGATGGATGATGTGGTTAATACCAGCAGACTTCAGGTTCTGCATCTGAGCTAAATGCTCAAGGCAACCCAGTTTCTCATTCTTGGACACCTTTAGGGTGTGTTCATCTGACCTGTTTTACAGCTTATTTCAGGGTGAAATGGACCATTGCCTAGACTAGGTGCACTGGCTAATCTCTCTTGGTGGGAGACAAATGGAGTTGACCAGTTCCAAAATACATGTCTGCGAATCCCGTTCTGCCTGTGATTTAACTCATACCACGAAAATAAAATCTTATGTGAAAGAGTTAGAAACAAAAATTATCGTGAAGTAGGATGTTGCCTTTGTTGCCTTAAAAGAGGTCCTTTGCAAATTTGGAAGAGAGAGGCAAAGTGGTATTTTACAAAGCAAACAGCTTCTCAGTTTTACTCACAGAGCAATTTTGCATGGCCCCTGGAAGTTCCTATACAGCCCTAATTATGCTTGGGAAGTATATCTGGGTTGTGGACAGTATGTCATGAATGCAGAAAGTCCCGTGTTCAGTTTTTTTCAGAGTAAGACCGGGTTTGAGACACTTTGATGGCATTTTATGGCTAAACCAACAGTGCCATCTGCCTTGGGTCTGACTCTGGTATCTGGTCACTTTGTGGTGCTGGTCCTGAACGGGTAAACCTCCGCAAAGGAGTGGCTGTGCTTTTTCTTACCATGTGTTCTCAGATGTTGAAACATCAGAGGTGCCATGTGGCACTGAAAGCCAGCCCAAATCTGGAGGAATAAGCCTGATGTGGAGTTAATGAGGTCTGAAGCACATGAGTAGTCTTCACTGCAGCTGAGTGTCTCTGTACCCCATTCCCTCCCACACTGTGCAAGGTGTTACAGCCATCCTGCCTTTCCTGATGTTCAGGGTATCCTGGCTCCCTGTGGACTTAGGAAAGCTCTCCATATACATGCTCAGCCTCTGAAAGGGTTGCTGGGTAAAGGAGCATCCCTCAAATATAGGCTGTTAAAGTAAATGCATTTGCAAGTTTACAGACAGAATAATGATGGGCAACAGCTGCTGAAACTGTTTCAAATGAAATAACATTTGAAGCAATGCTAGGCGTTCTTTTTAGTAGATTATAAAAGAATAAAATTATGTTCACGAGTTCCTAACAAGTTGGAAAATAGACACATGTGCCTTGTTAACCAGCCTTATATAATACACATATAAGTCTTTCAGTGTTTTTGGTAAGTCCTGACTTGATCTCTCTGCTTTTGGGCATTTTGGAGGTTTTCTGCATATGAAAGCTTTCTCCACCAAATATAAAAACGACGTTAGCTTCTTCTATTCCAACCCATTTTGAGCTCTGATGTTTAAGACTTTAATTAGATGACAGAGAGATTTTAGGTCAAACACTGCCTGACTTTCACAATGATTTCCATCTGAAGGGTCTTACATAGTATAGTCTCTTCATGTTTTATTTAAAATTTTAGTTGGGCTCTTGACTCATGGAAAAATAAATAAAAATGAAGGTCTTACTGCAGTGAAAAAAACATGAAACTGCTCTGTCAAATGAACTGCATGACATTTATCCATGGGAAATATCCATTAAGTGAGTGAATAAAGTTACTGCTCTAGTTTGACATAGTAGGCAATATTTCTGTGAGTATTGTACATGTAGATGATTTACCTCTACCTCTGTTTTGAGTTCACCTTAAAAGTAATAAAACACAAGTGGGCAAAGTCTTCCCGTAATCCTGCTTTCCCATAGCTCTTCGTTATGTTGCTTAAAACATAACATTACAGTGTAATAAGTATTTCCAGTTCTTCCACCCATAAAGGGTAGGGGGAAAATCTGTTTGCAGTTAGTGCTGGTACTGAGATATTATTTCTGGTTTGTGCTTCGGCAGTGACCGGGGGAGCAGGACGTGCAGCTGAAGGCTCGAGGAGAGGTCACTGCCAGGGTGCTGCTCCAGGAGCTCGAGGAGGAGAAGCCATGTGTAAGCAGCAGTGGAGGGAAGGAGGAGGAAACTGAACTGTTTAAAAACCTATCGCCCGAAAAGTGAAGGGTGAAAAAGCTTCAGTGAAACTGCAGATGGGAATACTCATAGATGTTTGTTTACTTCAGCTTGGTCTGTGTGTTTCTTCTGTTAGCTGAAGAGTTTATCCCAAACTGTGTGTCTTGGCAGCTGCTGTGCAGTAGTCTTGTGGTGGCAGCAAATCCAGAGAACCCATAGAAAGCAGGGGTACCAGAGAGTTTGCTGTGGGTCACCCGTGCCCAGAGCATGCCCTGGACAGCTTATTTCAGGGTGTGGGCTGGGACCCTTCGCTGGGCTCAGACCCCACAGTGTCCCTGCTGCAGCTCGTGGCTGCCAGGTGTGTTCCCAGCGGAATGAGCTCCCGGAGGAGAGCGGTGCTTGTGTGTGTGATTCCACTGCTGTGTGGAAGTTCCATATAGTTCCCAACGGCTGTCAGTTCAGGGTACAATGTAATGCAGCTATTTATGTGCTGTGTGCCTGGGTGGCTGCTGGTGTACAGGCCAGCTTCTAGAAGTCTTCATTCTGTATTTTACCAGAGTGATTTCGTGCATGTGAATTCTTTGCATGGGATTCCTATTATGGGATGAATTGAATATTAAATTACTCCTCAAACCCTGAAGGCAGTACATCAGCTTCACTCATACTGAGCAATTTGTGCTATGCTGTATCTACCATATCCCAGGTTCAGTTTCTCAGTTCTGCCACGGCTGGGATTTTGCTCCATTTATTTGTATTTTTCTTTTTCAAAGTTGGAATGTTTTATTAAGGGTGAAAAATATTTTTAATGAAGTATTTTAATTTGCTCTTGTGTTATGGGCTCGTATTCCACCCTCCCCTCATCCAGGTTTTGCCAGATGTTTTAAATATCTTCTCAGTACATATGCTTTCAAGGTTTTTCTGCAAATCCAATTGTGTTTAACAGGCACTGAGTCCTTGTGAATCACTGTTGTATTTTTCTCTACTTTATGCCTCCCAGATCTGGTGGATGTCTTGAGTTCTAGGACAGGAGGTTTTCAGTGTTTTCTGTATGAAAGCAGATAAGATTGGTATATAGTTAGAATTTCCTCAGAAAGGATTAGGGTTTCAGACCTCTGTGGGAGGAAGGCATTTCATTGACCACATGTTTTTACAGCATTTAGTAAGTTTAGTAAGTAATTAAATCCAGTAATTCATCTTACGCTGTATCAAAAGGGATGGTTTTTGTAAGGAAAGCTGTATTTGTGAGGCTTTTTTCACATTTCCTTTCTTTCTCTCTCTCTTTTTTTTTAAGTCCTTGTATATGTAACATTTAAACCAAATACATAATTTCATTTATCTTTCCTTGGAAAAAGTTCTTAAAGTCATAGTTTTACCTAGAAGGATGGTAATTTTCACCCATACGTACATGTGGTTAATTCAGTTTTATTTTCCTTTTGACCAGCCAAATTAAATACATTTGTTTCATTTTAGTCATAACTATTTTATTACTTTCACTGCAATGTAAACTGTTTGCTCTGTTTCCTTCCTTGATTTTTTCCCTCACTATTTTTTCTGTCATTTGCTTGTAAGATACCTGAAGGGTCGTTTTTAACAATGAGAAGTGAGGAAATGCCAAAGGTAGGATTGCTGATGAAGGTTCTTTGTCTGCTCTGTGCTTTCTGTCTGTAGTTATCAAGCTGCAGAATGTGAGATGCTCAGCACATGTGATGGGATGAGGCTTTAACCCGAGACAAGGTTAGCTGGTGACTTGATGCTCCTTCCTTCTGTTTCCATTTGCTGACTTCCAGATTGAGAACCCGGTGCATCTGGGTTAACTTGATGCCTCATGGAAATTTTAGAAAGGAGACAACCACTTTGTATCAGCCTGTGATCAGAAACAGAAGGAGAATGGAAAAGAGAAGGCATGGAGAATTAAAGAACAAAGACACATGGATCAGAAAAGGGGAGGGCGGAGGGCAGGAAGAGGAGCTAGTGGCAGGGAATGCTTACCTCCCTGGGGACAAATAAAAATACATAACTGTTTCCTTGATGTTACTTTGCTGTATAAACAATTACCCTAGGACCCATGTAAATGATGTATGACTATGAGAGAGAAAGTGAGTAGGTTGCTGCTGCCCTCCCGCTCACCCTTTCTCTTTGCAAAACTCTCTGTAGAACCTGAGACCTGGTCCATGCCAGCAACTGAAGAAAAACCCCCCAAAATAGTTAAAGACACAAAAAGGAAGGATAATCCCACATGATTACACTTTTGTTATTTCTCAAGTGTTAATCACAAAATGAAAAATGGTAGTGTGTAATGTTAGATTTGTGTAAGTGCATGATGACATTTTGAATTACCTTTTCTGAAACACAAACTGTGGATTGTCTGACACAGAAGACATTCACTGAATTGCGGAGCTTTAAAAATGACAGTCCTGGGGCTTTGATGGATTCTCTGTCTCCTGAAGTCTTGAAATTAAAGTCAATATTTTTCTGTATTTCCAACAGAAGTTAAAAGACTAAATGCAGACATTATTGCATGGTGTACCTGGGCTTATATAGGTGTTTGACAGGATGATCACAGGGTGTCTTCGGGATTTGAGTTATGAGTCTTGTTTGGAGTCTCGCAGTAGTGCTGCAATGCATGTAGCGAATGATTCTTCGCATACTTGGACCTATGCTTTTCTCACTTTACGATTCTTCTGTATTTGTTTTCTTAATATTTTAAATTTTTTTGTGCAGTTTTTCCAGCTGCACTGTCTCTCGTTGTTTATATTGTCCATTCCAGCCAGTTCTCTAGTTTTCCTATCCTGTCTGCCACAGAAATCTGTATATACTGCTCCAATACCCTTTGCTCCTGCAAACCTTCCAGCAGCCAGGTTTCCCATTCATCCATACAAACATTTTGTTTGTAGATGGAGTATGTTCACTTGGTTAGGTTTGTTTTGTCTTGCTTTGTTGTGTGTTTTGGTTGTTTTTAGGATAAAAAGGAGAAAATTAATTTTAAGGGTTTTTTTTGCATTATTTTTTGATTCAGCTCCTCCTTGGTGCAGAGGAAGTGCAGACTAAGGAGGATGGACAGCATCTGGTTGAGTCACCATGGCTTGGGCTGGTCGTTTTCTCCTGTGGGACTGGCTGGCGAGTCAGCTGCTACCCAGGAAATTGAGGCTGACAAAAATCCTGCATTAACATTTTTTGCTTTCTTAGCCGTTTAACAGAAACTGATCTGTTTCAGCTAAAAAAAATTGATGTTTTGAGCCCTTTTCTTCCCAGGGTATTTATTCTCTTTACGGTACTTCATGGCCAACTGCTGGTATAGCTGTATTACAAAAAATTCCTAAGACTGTATTTTGCAACAATGGCTTCAAGTGTGCTCTGACTTAATTAGTAGGAAAAACCAGCTTATATCTCTGACTGCATTAGGGGCTTCACGCTGTTGTGTGTGACTGCTTATTGTTGAACATTTAATGCAGAAGACAGCTTACCTTACAGATGTGAGGGGTTTTTTTTGAGAGAAAAATAGGTTAAATATGTAAGTCAACACATAAATGCTAAGTATGGTTATAAAATGCAAAAATGATGACATAGGAATCTGTGAGGAGAGCCATGCAAGACTGCCTGTGGGCCTAGGATTTTAGTCCTTTGCTTTTACAGCAAGAGACTAGTAATGCTTATGCAATATTAATTCAGGATATACAGCAAATTGGCATTTGGAAGCATTCAATTTTCCTCATAATTGTTCTCCATTCACTTGGCCGATTATCAGTAATTTCAGGGAATTAAAGATGCTCTTTTTAGAAGTTTCTAGTGAACTCTTTAGAATTGTCAAACAATAACAAACCTGCCACTTAGGCAGCAATTTTCCCTCTTGCTGTCCTCACACTGATGTTCGATGGCTGTTTGGAAAGGCTAGACAAGCATACTGCCATGTAGTAAATCAGCAGGAAAATTTTTTCAGCCTCATGCTGCTGAGTGAATTTTGATCCAAGAATTTTTGTGTTTGTTTTGTTCATGCAAAGACTTTTATCCTCCAGTTTGGGGACAGAAAGGCTGGTTTTCTTTGATAGCAAATCTGCTAAAGTGTATTTTGTTAAAGAACCTGGTATTATATTTTTGTGGATTAAGCTTGTTATTCTTCAGTCATCTCTAGGTGAATCCCCACCGGAATGCAATTCAAAGCGTCTGATGTCCAGTTCTGCCCTTTTCCTCTGCTGTAATGCTGAAAAGGGAAAGAAAATAGTAAAACCCCTCAGGAAGGGGGTTGTGAAGTGTCATTTACTGAAAAGGTGGCACTCTGTCCTCTCTGTCTGTGTCACAGGACTTCCTAAACCACAAAGTGTGCACAGGGACAAGAGCTGCAAAATGTGTGTGGTCGGAAAGGGGACTGTGTGATGGTGATCTGTGACAGCGTGATCCAGTGACCCGGTGGGGATATTATGTACCTGCCTGCAGGCTTTGGATGTGCTGAGCATAATCATCTCTCAGTCTCATGATCTCTGCCTCTTCCTTTCTCCTGGAGTTAGCAGGCTGAGGGGCCAACATCCCAGTGCTGTCCCTCTGCCAGCCAGGAGTGAGGAATGTGGACATCTGAATGCGTGTGGGCTTGGGTAGTTTTGGCTCCCATTTCCAGCCCTGCTGAGGTGCTGCTGCTGAAGAGGAGCAACAGAGCTCTCTGAGATGTTTAACTGCTTTTCTCCTCAGCTGTGTGGAAAACCCTTTACATTTGATAGGTAGTTTTAGGCCAGCACTCATATTTGAGATAACCCAGCTGCTTCTGAGGAACATGGGAGCAGCCTTGTTTTGCACAAATGGTTTTGGTCATCTCAGGAAAAGCAAATACATCTCTTTGATTTATTTTAATCTTCCCTAAATTAGAATTGCCATTGTAATCATACAAAAAGATACGATGATGGTTGTATCCCAAGAGGTGATAAAAACCAGGGGAGGTTAGTGAGGCCTGCCTGATGCTGGGCATGGAACAAGATGCAGCCAAATCTGCCCCCTTCTTCCATGTTTTGTAATATGTGCAGCCAGGAGTTGTTCCTCCATGAGTGGTCTTTTTTCTTGTTTCTTTTGCATGATAAACAACCCCACTTTTATTGGAAATGTGGAAAGGTTCTATTGTGGAGGGGATGGAACACCCTTCATTATTAAGATTCAGGCTTCATTTCCCACACATGCAAAGTCTTGGCTTCCTTTTTAAAATTGTTGAGGAGGTTTGCATTTTGTATGTGTTGCATGACCAATGGGTAAATTTTCTCTCCTAAGTTTGAACTTGAGACTGAAAATGTTAAACATCCTTTGGAAGTATTTTCAAAAGCTTGAAAAATACATAAATCAAAATGTCATCTGACAAAAAAAGAAGTGAACTCTGTCATGAATTAATAACTTTTAAAATAGTTCTAAAAATTCCAAAGAAGAACACAAAGTGATGAACTTGTCCTCAGAAAGCTATTTAGTTTCAGAAACATTTAAGAAGTATTTTTAGTGTTTATGGGAATGATATAAAAGATAATGTTTCAGCTTCTGTATGTACAAAATCCCAACTAAAGTCAATTTGTATCTTTATGGATATAAATTTACTTTTGTTTTGAAGTGACTTTAAAAAACACCTGCCGGAGCATTCTCTGTTTTAGGTAGCCTTTGTATTTGTAGTGATGAGTAAGTATCTTAGATGTTACTTAATGCAGTAGATTTTTGACATCTCATATGAAATATTAAATACACTAGCTCTCATATAGTTATAAAAATACTCTGCCTTCAGAGATTGCATAAACATAGGTAGCTAAACAATAATAACCTATTTTTTTGCTTTCTTATGTTACGTAAAACACAAGATAGCTACTTTTATTAAACACTAAAATGGTTTTAGTCAGAAGCACCATATTTAATGTAAAAATGGCATAGAATGAGAACATTTAGAGTTAATTTTCAGAGTTTTAACTAAGCACTTTGAAAAACAGAGGTGGTTCCTGCTGGAAGCACATTGACTGTGTGATGCACACTGCAGAGAAGTTGATGATCTGTGAGAGCCTATGGATGTTCTTCCACTCACAGTCGTTTGTGCATCTTCCTTGTGTTTATTCTGTGAATGGCCAGTGTTTTGTACAAGCCATGTAAGGATGCATGGATTGAAAATCAGTATGATAGGAAGGTCTTATTACTAGGAAGTGTTCTAAATTCTAATACAATATAAAAATGATGATAATAAGACTTGTTCCCTAAAATGCTTTGCTTTCGGGTAGGTTAAAGAAATAGCTCCATTGGTACAGGAGATGGCTCTCTTCTCCTGTGGTTATGCAAGGTCACTTTCTTTTGAGGAGTGGAAAATTTTGAGGAGTTGCATTCTACAGAGCCTTTGTGAACAATTAACTCAAGCTGAAAGTATTATTACGCTGAATTTTATTTTTGGGTCTGACAGGAGCATCTTATGGGTATGCAGGTACAGGGTGGGTAGGGGAAGCCCGTGGATGCTGAGGACTGGATGCCATAGCGCTCTTACAGCTGTCCTTTACATCCTGCCTGGCATCCCAGTGCAGCTGGGGCACTTAGCTAGAAAAGTAGCTCTTCCTTTGCATCTCCGTGTTGGCAGTTGGATGAGGAGTGACCCTTCCATGTTCCTGCTTTAGTCCTGGATACATTTTCCCATGGACTGAGGTCATTAGCCTTGATGCTGTGGGGCTGTTTCTGGGTGTGTGGCATTCAGGGAAGTGAGCACTCTGTCCATGAGCCCGCATGAAAAGCAACCCTGGCCATGGGCTCATGGGAGCTAGAGCAACCGTAATTCTTTTGTTTTCCTGGTTTTCCTTCTGTCCATCCTCGGCAGAGATTTTGTTAACTTACAATCTTTCTGCAGTGAGGTCTTGGAAGAGAACGAGGTGCACAAGGCACTTGTCTGGGTTCAGGTGCAGAAGGAGCCATTCAGTTGCCAGACCAGTTGGAACAGCATGTTTTCTTCTGCTTAGTGTAGAGTGCAGAATCTGAGGAGTTTTGCAGAGTACTTTTGTCCAGCTGACTACTTGCAGGGCATTTCCAGGTTAACCTGTCCTGAGCTATTGATTTTCCTTTGACTCTGCTGACATTCCTCATGTTTAAGCAACAACCTCCAATTGTTCATGCTAATGGAAGAAGACAAATAATATATGCTGGCAGTCCGCTCTTTTCTCATTTCAGTGTATCAATACATTTTGGGCTGCAGAAAAATAACTACCTTATTAATATCCTTTGAAGAGTGAAACAAAATGAGAATTCCCTAATACCATAAAATGAAAATGAACATGAATCTAACAGGTGATCTAACAACAATACAACAACAACAACAATAATAATAGATTTCGTAAAATAAAATTTGTCCGCCTCATGTGCCCTCTCTGCATGCAGATACTTGAAATTATTATAGCACATTCTAGGATGAGACAAGGAGAGAGCCTTGTGGTGTGGAAACAGCTTGGAAAAGTTAGCTGCTGGGAATCTGACAAATTCTGGCATGAAGTATATACCATAGTATTTCAGTAAATATCTTCTGTTAGTTCTGGCTAAAGCTGTTTCTCCACTAAGAAAGATGATCTTCATCTCTGGGCTAGAACCAATCACAAATTCTAATGAAATTTGGCAACTGCAAGCATGAAAAGTCATTGATCCAAAAATTCACGAACTGTCTTTCATGTAGCAAGATTTCCTTTTGAACCTCAGTTGAAGCTCTTTCTATTGGCTTATTCTTGGTTTTGAACTTATAGGAATAATTTTTTACTCTCTTCAAATTTGGCAATGTGAAATAAAAAAATGAAGTGAGAGGCACATAATTAAGCATGCAGTGTAACTGCATGTTTCCAGGGCTGTAGAAGGAGAGGAACGAGGGAAAAAAAAAACAAAAAATGGGGGGGAGGAAATAAAAATTAAAAAAAAAAAAAAGAAGTAGAAGAAGAAGAAAAAAAAAGATGTTGCCAAAGTTTTTCTAAGGTGTAGAAAATGTTCTTCATTTCCAGAAGAGAGCAATTTATGCTCCCTGTTGTTGCACGGGACTTTGAAAAGTACATATAAAGATGCTCAACTTTGCACATACTTCAAGCAGCACTAATTTCCTAATGGCATGGTTTTAAACAGTGAGGGGATATTTGTTTCTAGAAAAGAAGAAGAATTAAGGGTGTCTGCTGGTCTGTCACCTCTTGGAGAACAGCAGGTATTATGTGTTATTGTCCCATTGTGGGCATTATCTGAACAATTTACCAGCAGCTTCCAGTGTAGTCTAAATTATCTTACTGTTTGGCTACTGGGAACACCAGAGTTTTCTGCAGAAGGTGATCTTTAACGTTAACAGTTAATGAGAAGATTTTAGCATGTTGTGTTGAAGCTGGGGCTTCTCATTCCCCACTCTGTGGTTGGAAAGACCTTGTTTGGTCACCATTAGTTTTGTGTAGTCACCAAACTTTGCAGCTTCCCAGACTATTCTCTGACCTACCCCCAATGAAAGGTGAGGCACAACATCACATCTGCTTGCAGAGAGCAGCACTATCTGCCCTCCCATGTCATGGTCACGGCAGCTCTGCTGCTGTGCATCCCCTGTGGATGAGGAGGGTTGGTGGCATTTCATCTCATTACTTAAACACGCAAATGTTTGATTTGTCTGTGGGGATTCAGCTTGATACTTGCAACTGAATGACAGAAAATAATATTCTTAAGATCTTTATGCTCTGTGCTTTGCCTTTGAGCTGTATTAGTCCCTGCGTGCAGAAGAGCCTTCTGCTAAATATTGTTTATCTGAGCACATGGGGTGGCATGACGTGGCCTTTTCCTAGTTCTGCTTGAGATCTTTTGCTTTTCTTGGTCATCATCAGCAGATAGGAGTTCAGTGGAACGTAAACTCACAGAGATTTGATAACGAGAGAGCATTTGATAATGAGAGCATGTTTCATGAATGTACCAACATTCTTCTAATAATCCTCGTAAATGTTTCTGTCATGGAAACAAGAGCAAGTGCCATTAAAATTGCAGAAGCTGTTGGTAATTTTTAATAGAAGTTCAGGACTATATTCACTGTGTCTTATTATAGATGTTAGTTGTAAATTTTGTTTGCTGTGTTGGAAACTCTGTAGTGTGCATAGAGGCTATTCCTTCCCACATGTTCTATTTTTTTTTTTTTTTGTATTTTGTGCATGTAGCTATACGTATATAATTTCTGTCCAAAAACTCCTAACCCTTTAAATGATTGTGGTCAAGTTTCCTTGGTTGTCGTAATTATTATGCTTCGGTTAAAAATCTGTCTAAATAATTTCTGTAATGAAGCTATCTGGATTTTGTGTAGCTCAGGCTCAGATCCATTTTCAGGCATTGATATCCCCAAATTGTTGCCTTCTCCAGCTTGACAGTGGCCTGTGATATACAGGATTGTTTTTATAGCTCAAAAAACCCCCTAGCTCAGTTTTTGATGACTCCTGAACTTCTCTGCAGTGGAGCAGGGCTGGAGCCAGCCGTGCTCACCCCAGCCTGAAAAGGAGGGTTGCCAAGTGCCTGCTCAGTGGCAAGGAACTTCTCCACACAAACATGGAGAAGTAGCAGATTAAAAGCCAGACACCTCTGAAGATTGAGCATTCATCTGATGACTGGCAAAGAAATACCTGTTCCCTTACTGCTTCAAAAATAAATGAAGTAAACAACCATCATATGTAACTTGCTCATTGTTCTTGTAATTAAGACACCGGTAGGGTCCCTGCTGCCACCCTTGATTTACCATACCCTATGTACACACTAGATTGTTCAGTGATGGTGCCATCATGATGTCTTACTAATCCAGAAGTTTGGGGGGTTTTTTTCCCATTCTAAACCTTGGTAGAAATGCTGCAGGTTTTCATTTCCTTGCCGTTTGCCCAGGGAGTGGCTGGTGTGTAGGGTTTCCTTCACTGGGCAGTTCCCACAGAGGGGATGCTGATGGACAGCCTGGAGGCTCCGCAGCCCTCCGGGCAGTGCAGGCCTTCACTTTTCTGTCAAGTCAATTTGTGATGTAATTCATGAGCCAGTGGATGAGGCATTAGGTTTTGATGGACAGTAGGGAAGGAGAGAGATTCCGGTACCAGCTTTGTAAGGACTTGTGTAGTGACAAATCTCTTGCTAATTACACACGTACCTGCTGAATTGCAATTAAATGTGTTTAACTCCTTGGTGTCTGCAAATGATCCACATAGGAATCCTCACCTCACATATGAGGCCATGTAATGATGTACGAGGCTGTGCTGGCAACAGATGCTGAAAGAAACTTTATTCTCTGGTAAGTCAGAAATGGACACAGACTAACAAGTAGTACTGAACTCCTGATATCTGGTGCTGCAGGGTGCTGCACTTCTCCCCACCCCTCTGCCTCCTCACATAAAAGCACAGTGGCGGCCTGGGGACCAGAACAGGGTCATGACATTGGCAGCCACATGAGGTTTTCTCTGACTGAAACTCACTGATGAAAGAACTGTACTGTGTATTATACACATTATATCATTCCTTGTTCTTCCCGACTGAGCTGTTCAAGTTACAATCTAAATCCTATTGTTGCATATATATTTTTTCTCTTCCATCCAGGAAAACGTTGCAAATGTCTTCTTTCCTTTCTGAGCCTACACAAAGCATTTAGACCATAAACAATCAACAGTTTTCATTGCACTGTGTTATGTTTAGTAACAGGAGGAATTTTTCCATTAAGTTTCAGGGGATGTTTCGAAGTTGTGGTAAGAAAAATATCTGCCAACTTCCTTCCCGTGTCTCAGAGTGCTGAAGTTTTATCAACTCAAAGCAGCCAGGAATTTGTTCCTGTCACTGTAAACTGTTGCTTGTACTGCAGAATGAATGAAGATGTGCAATACAGTGTTTTCATTATAATATAACTAAATATCAATCATAGTATTATTAGCAAGGTGTGATCATTAATGAGAGCAAAATAACTTCAGCCACAGCAAAGTTGATGATGTTTCCTACTGTCACATAACTGTTTGAAGAAGTAAGGCATAAATGTTTGCAAAAATTTTTGGCATCTGGGGGACTAGAAGTGCATTTTTCTTATGTTTGTAGCAGTAGCATGAAAATAGGTAAAGAGGTAATCCAGCATGTTTTAAGGAAATCATGAAGAATGTACCCAAAACCCGGAGACTGTAGCTCATTAAAACATACTGAAACACAAGTTTTTGACAGAGATGAGTAGAACATTTGTAAAATCTGACATTTTTGTCTTTTCTTTTGGCATGCAAAGATATTTGCATTTAAGAAAAGAGCCCAGAGAAAAGAGACAGAGAGGGTGTAGGTAATTAAATTTTAATTTCAGTTTTAAAGATCTTTCTCTAATTAGCTTTAAAAGTCAGTGTCTAAGTAAATTGAGTTTCAGGGTGCAATCATAATTTTCTTCCTGGATCCTAGTGTTCAAAAGTAAGAAGAAAGAATATTAGAGAAAGAGAAGGAAGATTGTTATTTTAAAGTCCTTTCAAGATAAGGATTTAACATTACCTCATTATTAAAATATGACTGTGGCAGGTTGTTTTTTTATTTCTGAATTTCAAAGTCATTGAGCAGTCATGGTTGGGGAAATGGAAAACTTAGATTCTATTAAAAGAAACTGAAAATTATACCAGGAAGGTAAAGACTTTTCTTCTTCTGCTTTGTGATAAGATTTTTTTGGTGGCTTGCTTGTGTTCTTTTCTCTGTTATCCATTCCTCCAGAAATGATCTTACTGTTCTAGGAGTCATTTTTGATCAGAGGCATGCTAACATAATGTTTCCTAAAGGTGTGCTAGCATGCAGTGGGCTTCTATTTGTGTGTTTCACACAGCCAAGTGTCTTTTCTCTACATTTATGTGATGGCTGGGGACACAGCCTGCTGCATTCATCTGCCATCTGCCAGACCACACTGTGCATTTTTAGTGCTGTGGCCCAGCCTCTGCCCCGCTCCTGGTGTGGCTGCCTGCCAGAGCTCCAACTGCGTGGGCCAGTGGTGGGAGGAAAACAGGCTAATGGTGACTTGTCATGGTTTAATGTGCAAATGCTTATAAATGTGCCATTTTGAAACTAAAGATACAAGAAAACAGAGAATATTTGATAACATTGAAAATATGTCTGTGAGAAGTACATAAGCTGTTGTTTGACGATGAATTGCTAGAGAAACAACTGAAAACAGTTGGTTTGTACATGATGTAGTTATAAATATCTGGAATTGTGTGAAACAATGGCTTTTTTTCTTTGTAAGAGCAGCAGAAGTCTTGTTATTTAACCAAGAGCTCTGAATGTAGAAAAATTAATTTTAGAAGTTGATCTTTTTAAGCATAAACATGTTTTCAAGTAGAGAAATGCTAATTATCTAAACTATGTCACCTTTCTTGTAATTCTGAAAGGGAAGGCCATGAATACAAAATACTTGGCATTTTCAGGTAAATGCTGTGTAATTCATGTAATATTTGCAAATGTTGAAGCATTTGATAGAAATTTAAGTGTCTTGAAATGTGACCATAAACACTTCAGTATGGATTAAAAGTCAGCATAGAAATCTTAAAAGTTGGAGGCAATCTTAGTCTAGAGATTGTTGTCCAGTAGGGTTTCATGAGGCTTCCTGTCACTTTTGCTTTTATTTGACATCTTTAAATCTGAGAGAATCAGTACTGTAAAGAGTATGTTAATTAAATTTCCAGATATTGAAGACTGGGAAAATAGAATAGCATGAATGAAGG
Organism: Melanocharis versteri; assembly: GCA_013397845.1. Lineage (NCBI taxonomy): Eukaryota > Metazoa > Chordata > Aves > Passeriformes > Melanocharitidae > Melanocharis > Melanocharis versteri. The sequence goes on along the minus strand of VZTG01008664.1, from coordinate 1,258,637 downwards.
AAAGATACATAATCCAACAGAGATGTACGACACAACTGAATACAGTTTGATTCAGCCTGTATAAATAGAAGATAATGTATAAGAACATTGATCTAAACTGAACATATACTTTAATTATCAAGACAGATGCTGAAGTGAGACTATAGAAGAAGTTTTAGGATTTCTGTGGATGTTCTGGGCTGATACCATGACAATAAAATACTCAAATGTGATTACTGTTGACTGTATTGACATCAAAGTTCAAAAACTGACAGGGAGGATTTAAACAGCACTGAGGGTATTTCATAAAAGAAATACACTATTCAGGGTGCCCTCTGAACAAGTTAATACTGGAATAATATTTACAAAAATGATCCGCAATATAGAATTAAAAGAAGCAAAGGTTATGTGCTGTGTAGCACCATTTAGGGGAGAATTGAGAGGTCTGTGACATATGAAAAGAGAGTTTTTTTAGGGAAGGGGAGGTAACTAGTGACAGGAGGATAAACTTGGGGAGAATAATACAAATAACCAATTTTGGAGATTTTGACATTCGGAAATGGTGCAAATTATTTTTTTAATAATCATTACTTAAAAGTGGAATGGATTCTAGGAGAGAGAAAAATACTGCTCTGGCCATGAGGAGAAAGTTGGTGGTGTGTGTATGAATAAATAAATATGTAGATGTATATCCTCCTCCTTTGCTGTGATATTCAAAAGTATGTTTCTGAAAAGATCTGCAGCTGATGATAGCTTTGCAGTGCTCCTTTTTTGTGTCCTTGCCAGCTGCCATCTCCCTGTAGTGTGCCTGTTTTCTTCTGCAGGACAGGTAGTGCAGTTGTCCCAGCAGTGGTTCTTCACCTCTTGGAGTGGAGAAGAAGTTATGTTCTATGGTGGTTTTTTTTTTTTGTTTGTTTGTTTTTTTTGTTTTTGTTTTTGTTTTTTTTTTTGTTTTTTTAATTTCTAATTCAAGATGCCTACATTTGATTTGTGCTGTTTTGTTAATCTTGTAGAGAAGTGCTGGCTTATGTTAGCTGCTGCTAGGGTTTAATGCAGTTTGTAGATAAGTTCACAATCAGCTGATTTTTGTCTCTAACTGTTTTTCTTCTACCATAGTTAAGTCTACAACAGCCTTGGTGGTCTTTGGAAGTTACCATCACCTTGTCTTTAGAGGTTTGCAAATATGAAAGTTGAACTGGTATAGGGATTTGAGCTTTTGAATGTCATAAGGGATGTTTGGCTCTTGCTGTGTCCAACTGAGTGGAACAAGGAGATGAACTGAACCTACTGAAATTGGAACCAGAACTCCAGGAGCTGTGCTGGAGTGTGAAACTCAAGGCTAATATAAATATTTTTAAAGAGATATTTCAGTTAAATATAGACAAAGCCTTGACTTGTAGTTTCAAGTACTTCAAGCTGAAAGAAGCTGTCCTGCTTTCCTCAGCCCTGGGAGGACCCTGATTCATCCTTTCTCTTGGGCTCCAGATGAGGATTTGAGCAGAACGATGAGCTGGATGGGCAGTGGAGACAGCAAAGCTGTTCAATTTCTGTCTCCCACCCCAGACTGGTTTTTTGATGCTGACATAGGACCTGTGTGTGTCTTGTGTATACAGTGCACCCTGATGTACATACATACCTGTGGGATCACTTTCAGGAATTCTGTCTAACCTGAGCATCTTTTTGGTTAAAAGCTACTCTTTCCCACAAAGTTTTTTGGTTTTACTGATTTATCATTTTCCCAGAGATGTCTCCTAGAGTGTGGAGAGAAAAAAAAGTCCTCTTCTGCTCTGCTCATCTATCATGAGCCTGATGGTCTGTGTGAGATGGCCAGAAATGACTCTAAGATAATTTTTTCATTTCTGTGTCTTAAATCCACTGCACACCAAATTGCTCAAACTGCAGTGGCACTGGAGAAGTGAAGCATCAGTTGAAACCGTCACAGAGTAAAATTATCTCAGCCATGCTATATAAATATAACTATGTATTTTTCTAGTCATGCCCTCCAAGCTGACATCCAAGAGGAAATTGGTGGGAAGGTATATATTAGCTCTGCTCTGGGGGACCACCATCCATTGTGCTCAGAGCCTGCACGCAGGACGGCATACTCAGCTTTATGGATGAAATTTGCCAGATCCTCAAATGCTTTTGCTCGTGAGCATATTTAAAAATCAGAGAAGGTGATGACCCTTTTAAAATAAAAATGGAATTGCTGGCAGGAAGGGAAAGTACAACTCTGTGTTCTTAACATTTAAAGATGGTTATAAAATGTGTATTGGCTGTTTTTATAATTTATAGTGAAACTGCTGTTGCTTTTAATAAAATGAGACTTCCAGTCAGAATTTCATGATTATGAATGTGAGCATTTTGTTATACAGCTTGGATCTATCCTACAAATAACCATTTTCTAGTAGAATTCTGGCTATATACATAACTTAATGGGATTCCCTGTCAACATAATTCTTTCTGAAGTTGACTCTTGGTTGAATGCTTCAGGTCCTTGAATGTGGCTCAAGAACTGAGTTAGTGGTAACTTTCAGGATTTTTAATTTAATTTTTCTTTATTCCTTAGACTTTTAAAACTTCCTGTAATTCATTATTAGATTTACCATTTCAAGTGCTTATTTAAAAGGCACCTTAGCTGCAGAAGCAAATCAATATTTACAGTGCATTAGTGCCACAGAGAATTTGAAGCCTTGTGATTAGAGTTCATTGCTGTTTTATCCACTCTTCAAAGAAACCACAGACTTCAAACAGTATCAGCCATCATCCTGGAATCAGTGACATTGCATCGGTCCCATGCGTACTTCATCTTGTGGTTTAATTATTAAGTTCCTTTCCTTTGATTTTCCTTTTAATATTTCAAAGTATATCCTCTTCAAATCTATAAATTCTATTCAAATTCTGTAAACTAGAGGATTGTAACAACAATATATTGGTTTAAAAAAAAGCCTGTTCAATATATTCTTTTCTGTTGTTGTTTGAATGGAGAGTATCAAACCCAAGTTAGAACGGTCTCTCAGAACAGAACTGAAGAGAATGCAGGAGATGATGTTTACAGCTTGTGGTTAACATAGTGTGAGCTAGATTTAGTTCTTGGATGAAGACCTATTGACCATTGCCAAGCAGCATGCATTGGAGCCAGCTCTGTGTGCCTGCCCCCTTCCAGTAATGAAAAAAATAATGCCATGTGTTTAAATTTCTTGTTAATTTGGGAAATACATAGATGCAGCACACATAAATTTTTGTCTTCTATAACTCACTTTATTGCAAAATTTGCTTAGTAAAACAAATCACTTCTCCTTACGTGTGGAACCATTTCCATAAGAAGAGACTAGAGCAGATCATTTGTATTTTTATATTGACAGAATACCCTTTTTTTTTCCTTAAGATATGATGAAATGTTCAGTAAAGTCTGAAAATATCTCAATAGCTAACCTTACTAAAATAAAACTGGTCATATTAAAGGTGTCTCATCTGTGTGTAGATTTTGTAGAGAAGCTTCTCATGTTAATGTTTTCTCCAGAGCACATTAATATTTGGGAATTCCGTTGCATAATTGACTACCTGTATTTTGAAGTCTCTCCTCACTATTGTGCAAACTGTCAGGTTTTCACTACAAAGCAAAAGCCAAGGCAGAGATAATGGCTTGCTCCTCTCCAGAAATGCTGGCTTGATTTCCTTTCTTTCTTTGTTGACAATTTGGCTTCTCTTCTTACAGAAGTTCACCCAACTGAACTTTTGTTTCGTCAAGCAATTTGAAGAAGAAGTGTAAAAATACAAGAACATTTTGCTATCACCGTGCTTATATATAGACGTACAAGCATAAGGAGCAAGTGAACTCATGTTTGAAAATTGTAATTCTCTGTTGTGGGGTGGGTAGTGAAGGCAAACATGATAATATGCACGGGCTGCTGCTTGGAACAAATATAGATCGGTATTTTTCTTCAGTGGCACTGCAGAGCCCCTTTTTGGCTGAGGCTGATCTAATAAAGGAGAGTGCGTGTTCGGGGCTGTGCCAGCAGCACGGGCACCGCTGGGAAGGGGTCACTTCATCCTGCGTGCTGGGGCACTGGCTGGGGCTGCAGCTGAGCCACCTTTGTTCAGAGATCTCCCGTGGTTTGATAGGGCACTGCTCGTGTGTTTGCCATTGAGGGGGAAAGGAGATGCTTTGCCTTCAGCTGCTTCATGGAACCTGAAGTAGTTGAAAACAAGGCAATCAAAGAAAAACCCTATATTAGAGTCTTTGAGTATATACTGAGAAATCAAATTCTTAGTAGACTTAACTCTGACCATTAATACTTTCCTGCATAATTAGTGATCTTTCATGAAATATTCCTTTCATTAATTCTAGTTCTGTTAGACACTTACATGTATGTGTATAAATATGTGTATACATACTTATAAAAGAAAGCGTTTTATTTGCTGGAAATTACCTTTTGTTATGAAAATTAAAAAAAAAAGAAATTGAAAGCAAAGAGAAATAGTACAGTAGTTGTGGGAGAAAAAACATTAGTTATATATTATTTTTGTTTACCAGAATGAACACGAAATAGATTGACTGTTTTGGTGTTTGGTCATGTAACACTTGTTTATATCTCAGCAGCAGGAGTCCTAGTGGATTAAAAAAAACCTCACATGTTTTCACTGTGTGGCATGGCTTACTGTATTTCTCAGTGTGTTCATAAGGCCCTGCAAAATAAGATTCTTTAATATTATTAAATGTAACATTAACATGAAGCTATTGTCAAGATTGAGACAAGTCATTTAACAAACAGCTCCTGTCACTGTGTTTTCCTGTTAGTATTGCCAGACATGCACACTCAGTTTCCTTGGGAACTGATTCATCAATGCATTAAAACCTAGTCCTGGTTTTTATTCTCAGCTGTTGCCCAGTGTGCCTTTCCCACTCACTCAGCTGCTTATGTGCCATCGCTTTCACCTTTTTCCTTTGCACTTTGCATTCAGAGTTCCCAGTGCTGCAATAAAGAGAAATAAAACTGATAAATCACAGCCTCTCTGTTCTGATGCTGAGTGGGAGAGTACTAAGAGGTCACAAATTCAGGCAGTGAAACTTCTGTTTGGGCAAGGAGAGGATAGATGTGTGGGTATTTGTTGTAGGATAATGAATGAAATTGGAAAAAATTAAGTTGTATTTCAAAAGAAACTAACTTTAATGTGCCATTAAAGTTTCCAGAATGGATGTGACCTCTACATATATTAAGAAAACCTTATCTCTTTCCAATTAGTCCACCTTCCTGCTGTATCATTTTTTACAAATGAAATATTTTTCGCCTGTCAGTCATGCCAGCTGGAAGGCTAAGGGAATCAGGGTAAATCAGCACAGGTCTTGTTTGAGCTGTCCGGAAGAGGCAAAGGAAGAATGCAGAGTAGAAAACAGTCTCTTCCATAAGTTTTGAGAAAGAAATGCAGAGTATGTTTTAGAAGGTGAGGGGGCTGCCTTGGCTGGCCTGCAGCTTCCTGGCAGCATGTTGTGCTGGCAGTGCCCAGGCTGCTGCCCTGGCAGTGGGTTGGGGGACACATTGTCCTAGTCCACCCTTTACTTTGTCACCAGGCCTTGGCTACTTGCTCTTTAAAATACCTGTATATCACCTTAACCTCCTGGTTGTTCAAGTTTACGTTGCATCTCTTTATCTTGCATGACCCGCAGCAGATAGCAGGGATGCTGTGTTTGTACTTGGAAAGCCACCGAGCTGTGCTGGGTTCAAAGAGTTTGGTTTTCCCTTCGCTTTCTCCTTGTGCAGCCAAGCAGCAAGGCTGTGGTTTTGGGGGAGCAGACCTTGTCCTTGAGGAGCTATGCCGAGGTCAATAACTCCTTACTCTGTGAAACCACATTTGGTTCCAGCCACCCTTCCAGAGCTTGAAAAAATATTTTTCCTTTGTCAAAAGCATTTTAAATCTAGTCAATGTTTATTTACTGTCTGTTTTATTCTTCAGATATGCCTCTCCATGTCCGACGTAGTAGTGACCCTGCACTGATTGGCCTCTCAACCTCTGTGAGTGACACAAATTTTTCTTCAGAAGAGCCTTCACGGAAAAACCCTACCCGGTGGTCCACAACAGCAGGCTTCCTCAAGCAGAACACCCCTGGCGTGCCCAGTGCTCATGAAAGAAAGGTATATTTCTTTCTCCCTCTGTATTAATTAAATGACAAATGTGCCTGAATCTTGAATTGTTTTCTGCTTCTCTCATCTGCTCCTGGTTTAAACTTGTGTTTTCTGACCTTGTCCACCAAACCCCATCAGCAGCAGAGAAGTGTTTGAGTCTCACGTGTCCTGCCCTTTGCAGACTCTCGGTGATGCCCACAGCAGGGACTCTAAAAACTTGATTTTTGCCATTAGCTGTAGTTGAACCTCTGATTACTCATTATTCTGCAAAGTTTTTATTTTTCAACTTTTCCCTAATGCTAATAGGCCATGTCTATAATAATTTTTACTGATCTCTGTAGAAGGCCTAATGTCAGTGAATAATCTGCATGCCCACAGCTGGTCTGGTTTGTCTTGCTAACACAGTATTGCTAATTTGTACTTTCTGAGGCTCTAGTCAAGTAATACGAAACACAGATTGCAAATGATTTCTCTCCTTGATAACAGTCTTAAAAATGAAACAGTAAGATGTAGAGTGAGTATTTTTTCCTTCATTTTTTCAATATGATTTCAGTATCTCTACACGAATTGCATTTGCTAGAGAAGTCAGCAAGAAGCTCTCTTCTCAATGCAATATTAAAAAAATTGGAAGAATCATGCCCTTTTGTACAGATCCCAACATTGCCCATAATTGTGATGGTAACTTGCAGACGAACTCAAAAGGAAAAAATGTATATTTTCTAATAGAAATGAGTAATTTTAAAAGAATGTTGCACTTTTGGTTGCCATTCTGACTTCACAGCACAAACTCCTCTTGGAAAATATGCAGCTTATTATAGATTTTATTTTTTTCCCTTCATTCCTGTTAACTCTGTGCAGTATAAATGCAAACTAAGTCTCAGCAGTCAGGATTCGCACACCCCAAATAAAGAAGCCTTTATACACTGCCGCTGAACCAAACTATTTTCAGTGGGCTTTTGGTCATTTCAAAAGAATCTATAAAAGCTCAGTGCTCATAGGCATTGAGGTCCCCGTTCATGCAGAGGTGTCAGTTTAACTTGGCATTGTTAGGTTTCTGCTTGGTCAGGATTTCAGGCAAGTATATGTTTTTTGTCACTTGTACTGGTGTGGCACTGAAGTGTGTGCTGCTTTGTAAAAATGTGTTTTATAGTATTCTGATTCAGAGAAGAAAAATTATAATCTAATCCATTTGAAGTATTAACATTTTCAGTTAATTTTTGTGAAATCGTAATGAGATAACACTTCGTTACTGCACAAGCACAGATATGAAGGGCTATACATAGCATAATCAGATTTCTTTGAGTGTCTGAAGTTAGCAGAAATTGGAGAGAATTGAACAGCAGCTAATCTTTCACACTACTCTCCTTGCATCATTAGTTGTTCAGCATGTACTTACTCTTGATTTTTGTGAAAATATTTCATGTCTATTGGAGCACGGTGACCAAACTGGAAAGGAATGCATATGATCTCACGTAGTGATGGGAAGCAAGACACCAGAGAACATTAAATCAAGAAGATTGGAAAGAACTAAAGTTACATTAGTTAGTACAATAGATGCTGATAATTTCTTTTATCTTTTTTGCACACTCTATATATTGATCATTTGAATAGGGCAGATCACTGTTTTTAATAGGTAAGATGCAGTAAACACCTGGAATTAAATAATTGTTTATGCAGTGTGTGTTATGAATTAATCCTGAGTTCATTTATGCTGGACTGATTTTTTTCTGTTTTCAGTGTCTTGATTTCTTCACGTGAGTCAAGATTTTGTAGCCAATCCTATTTCTCTTAGGAATGGGTGTTAAGAATTCTCATTTCCTTTCTCAGTATTAGCAACAATTTAATTTGAATTATTATTCTAAATGGTGGCATTTTTGAAGTCCCTGCCACCAATCTCTTACCAAAGCTAACAATGAATTTTTACAAATGTATCTGTGTTATTTGAGCTATAACGAGTCCTCAGTACTTTTCTTATGTTAGGTTGTTTTCTTCAGCTACTCGGATAACAAAGAGATGGCTGTGCTTTGTTCCAGACTGTTTCATTGATTATAGATGACACAGACATTTTGAGAAAAGCAATGAGAACAATCTTAATTTTCTTCTCAGTGCATTGGGCTTGAGCACCCATATATCTTTTGTGAGTGGTTGGCACTATGTAATGTTTTCACTGCAGTTCTCTCTCTTGACAGCACAAGAACATATGTTCTTGGGCTGAGATTTGCAGCACAGTTGTAGATTAGCAACTTTGCCCCAGCAGTATCTTGCAGAAACATGAAAAAGGTTTCTGGGAGAGTTGCCAAAAGCTTCATCCACCTACTGACTCTAAGAAGTGACATTACTTTCAGCCCGTCACCTCTAAAGAGAAATAATTGACAGGTAGAAACCCCGTCCAATTTTTGGAGGAATTAGCACAGGGGAAGCTGCATGTATCTGGCAGAAGGGTTTTATTTCTCAGGGACAAATGAGAGAGGACGTCTTATTGGTGTTTGTTTCATTTTGGGTATGAAGAATTTGGAATGGCAGGAAAGCGGGCAGATGCCCAAGCTGAGATGAAATGAAGAGGTGAGAGTGCTGCCATGCACAGAAGGCTGTGAGGAGCCAGGACATATGCCAGGAGTTCTGGGCAAACAGGAAGGGAAAAGGGTGCTGGGGAAGAGCGAAAATACGGGCTGTTTGAAGGATCCTACTGATGTAACTGTAGTGCTGCCTTTAGTTACTAGGATAAATGAAGTGAGACACCAGGATCTCCTGTGTCCCTAAGAAGAGAATGACCAGAGAGAGACAGAGTTTGCTTTGCAGTGGGCTGGGTTGGTCCTACAGAGATTTGGATGAAGTGTTGAACTTGAGATGCATTTCTGCTACAAGAAGTAGGATGTTGTGATATGAAATCCTTGCTCTAAACTGGATGTGCATTCTTACCCATTTCTCAAACCATCTCATTGTAAAGAAACATCTTTTTTATTATCAGGATACCATAATACATTCTGTATCCTTAGGATTGGAATCTCACATAATTTCTACTTTCTGTGTTTTTCACCTGTAAGAGCAACTGGAAACCAAGTGGTTTTTGTCCCAAGGTACTAATTTATTTGCAAAATTATTGATTATTGACAAGTTACTGTAGTGTTGTTAACTGTACTTAGCTAGGTAATTCCTGACCTCATCCTTCGCATGAATGGTTTCAACCAAATGAATAGGTCTTCCCATCTGTGAAGGTATTCACAAATTTGGCTCATGATTACCTCTAGTTAGTAAATTTGCTTCTTGGGATTTATTTTTTTTTAATTGAATATTAAAATAATTTTCAGATACTTTTTTGTGTGTGTGAGAGACATGTCTGTATTACCTAGTGACTCATAGCTTGACTTAATCCTGTCTCGTGCTTCCTTGAGCCATTCTAATGAAAAAAGAAGAAATCTTTTAATAGAAATCTCTTCTCAGAGGCCTGGAGTAATACCTGATTTGCAAGCTGTAATTTTGTTTGAATTGTATTGAACTGTACAGGTGAACAGATTGTACACAGCTGAAGCATATCATGTGTGCTTTTTTCCACTACAGTAAAATCTTTTTCGATACTGTTGTTTTCTGAATAACTGTTGATTTGAATCACATTCCTGATAATTCAGTACCAAAGCCTATTGGCTTAACTAGCTGTCCTTAATAGATGTGAGCTGCATTAATGAAAATCATATTTCTTTCCCCTTAGAGGTTGTGTTACAGTATTGGAAGAGTGTAAATGCAACAACCAGTTATGTTGCATCTTATAATGACTGTGAATTAATTATCGCATATATTTTCAGTGTGGTTTTTTTAAATTTACTTCTCCATTTGTGGTGAGGAACGGCTTATCATTACAAATTAGTTACCTGCTTTGATCCTGCTTCTCTGAAAGACTGAAGGCTTATCTAGTTAACCTGCCTTGCTTAATGCAGGGATACACCGTGGATAACCGGCTTATGACAAACTTCCCACTGTGACTTTTCTGATTCTGAATCGTATGTTGCCCTGTCAGAGATAACAACATTGGTACAGCAGAAAGAATTGAAAATGTAGGTTAAAAAGGAGAGCTCAAGAGAGAGAAAAATGTTTGTGCATGGGCTTCTGTGCCTCTGGCTCTTGGGTTCACCCACCTGCAGCAAAGCAAATGGTGCACAACGTGCTCTGTGGGGTGGATCAGCAACAGCAAGCACATAACTCAGTGCACTTGGCACATCATTTTGTAATTGCTTTTTTCCTTCACTTTTTGTCTTTGCTGTTTAGTCAGCAGCCAAATTTTTTGCTTATTTGTTGTTAAATGGGTTTGTCCATATACGTATTTTGAGGTGGAATATCACTATGCTTTGTAGGAATAATAATTTTTTCTAGGATATGCTTTCTTCCTGCTTGGAAACCTATTTTTTGGGGGCTCTATAAACTACAGAGAAAGAATTTGAAACTTCATGTGGGTGATTTAAGTCTCATCTAGCATCAGTTACCTTACCTGCAAAGCATTGTGTTTCCCACATCTCCTCTCACAGGTAGCTTTGCTGTTCCCGTGGGTTGAGACTGATGAGTACAAAATTTCAGGTTGCTGGGTTGCAGGGTTTTATATTTATATGAAAGATACAATGCTTTCTAATCCTCTTTGTAAACAGAATGAAAAAATATTTCTCTAATGAAATGTGTTTAGATAGGAGAAAAGCATGCATGCATTTTTTGAAAAGCTTCAACAATAGTGGTATTTCAGTTTCAAAATCAAATTTAAAGTGCAAATTAGTTTCATTTAGCTTGAAGTCCTTTTAAACACAGCTTAGTGAAGTTTGCTTTGTCACTGTCATCAAAGACATGGTATTTCAATAGAATTTAAGTATAAATCAGAGGATGGAAGAGCCCTGTATTAGAATTGTGTGTTGGTGTCATTTTATAGCCAGGAAGTCTGAATGGCAGAGTGTAAATCTATTAAATCAACTAGGGAAGGTTGTGGACTAAAAGACTGGGCATCACTCTGGGAGTGAGAGACCAAGGTGTTGCAGGTGCTTCTTGGGAACCTCAGTCTCTGGCTTTGACTCCTTCAGAAGGGAGGTACTGTGTACCTGGTGAACAGTGTTGGTAAAGTGCTGTAATACCGATGATTCTGCTGAGGAGAAGTTCAGGATATCTGCAAAGAGCCTGGCATCTCTGTCATGAGAGGTTTTAAACCCCCACATGATGAATACAGCTTCCTGCTTTTGACTTAAAAATGCAATGTTTTAGACAGAAGTTGTGAGGGATTCAATAGCCTTGAATATTTCTTCATCCAGGTATATTTGAGCAGGGTTTTTTTTTTCTTTTCAGTGACATGGTCATGATTTTTGTCATTTCAGATGTGATTTTGCATAGACTGAGAGGAAGGGAGCATGAGTGTGGGTTATCTGCAGGTGATGAAATAAAGTGTTTTAATATGTAAAATATTATAGGAGAGAGATTAATGTAAATTCAAGAAAACAGAAGTTACATGCATCAGTTTTCTTCCTTTGTGATAGTAACTTGTTGCTGGCAGCTTGTTGCATGATGATTAAATAGTTTAGAGGAATTGTACCCAAAGGGAGTGCAATATAAAATCAACATAGTATGTGTTGCTTTTGTCCTAGGTAGTGTGTAAAATTCATGACTTTCAGAGAATCACAGTTGAGCTGAAGTTGGAAGGTACCTCTGGAGATTGTCTAGTCTGGCCTGCCTGGTCAGCGCAGGGGCAGCTAGAGCAGGGTACTCAGATCTGTGTCCAGTCAGGTTTTGAGTATATACATCTCCAAGGATGGAGCCTGCAACACCTTTCTGGGCAACCTCTTCCCGTGTTTGATCATTCTCGGAATAAGAAAGTTGTTTTGTTATGTTTTGATGGAATAACTTGTATTTCTTTATGTGACCTTTGCCTCAGGTTCTTTCATGAATACCATGAAGAATTGTCTGACTTTTTTAGCAGAGTGGCTGGTGATATTTTAATGCAATAAAAACTCTATGAAAGAGCTCGAAATTCCTGACTTTCAAAATGTGGAAACAAATACAATGTTTCTTATCATCACCAGCAGGTTGGGAATAAGAGACACAAAGTGAAAAAATCCTTGCCTAGTGCACAGAGGTGTGCATCATTTGTGCCAATGTGCATCATTTGCTGCTGCGCTGTTCCGTTTGCTGAGGACTGTGTGCATGGACAGGATTCAGCTGTTGGCATTCAAAAGTCAGTCATGACCACGTGTTAAGCAGGGAAAAAGCCAACAACAAAACCAATAAATCTGAAGTGAAGGTGTAATTTTCTCCATCTCCTTTTTGTTTTGCCTATTTTGCCCCAAGTCATCCATTTGTGGATGCCCATCTGTCAGATCTCCTCTCCCTAAAGAGACAGATAACAGTGCAAGATGAGAGCTGGTGAGTTTTTTTCCACTTTTGCTCTCAGGCTGAGCAAGTCTGTTAAACACACTGCCCTTGCTCTTCATCAGTAATGTAGGAGGAATGTGTATTTGTGTCCCAGTGCTGTGCTGTCCCATGTCTCGCTCTGAGTGATGGGTGAGCAGTGTCTGGGTGAGCAATGTCTGCTCCATAGGTGAGGGGACACGGTGCTGCATCATGAGCTGGGAGTGCCAAGGAGGGTCTGGATGAGCGAGTCTCTTACTCGTGATGAAGGAGTGGTGGAACGTGCACAGGTTGTTTGTCTTTTCACTGCAATGAATGCAGTGTACAGCACCCCTCTGAGAGCCAGTGAAAGCTGAACTGAAAACAGAAAGCTCTCAAGTTCATGGTATAGGATAATTGAAGACTTTTCCTCTGCCATTCTTCTAAGTGCGTGTGTACTTTGTAAATTCCCATCTTTAAGTATTTGTCTCTATTGGTTTTAATTTTCTGTGTTTTTGCAGCTCTCCCTGGGTTTGAGGGTGAAAGACTGGTCCTGAAAGAGTAGGTTGATAAAAGATTGAGTAAGTTAAAAAAAACCAAACGGTTAGATATTCAGGCTCAGTGGATTTTTTTATTTCCAAAGGTTAGAAGCACATATATTTTCCTTGGTAATAGTTGGATCTGTGTTTTGACCTTCTTTCATCTATTTAGTTGTAGCCTACAACCATGAAACCATATACACTTGTCATTCAAGAGCTTTTGCAGATTGAAATATTTGTCTGTTTTGCTTTCTGATTATCAAGGTTGTGTATTGGTGCAAAGCATATTTAGATTTTGGCCGAATGCGTAGCTAGCAAGAAAAAGAAGTTTAAAGTACAATTCAGGTTGCAGGCTGCGCTTCCAACAGTGTTCAGACATGAACCTGCACATTTTGAATAGTGAATATTTAATCACTTTTTTTGCTAAATTTGTTGCATTTTTAAATTCACTTATCTCATCTTGCAATGAATAAAGACAAGACAACCAAGCAGTATAGGAATAAAATTCACTCATATGTGGAACTAATCAGTGCAAAGGAGTAGTAAGGCTGGGGAGGAGATGTTAAGCTTTAGTTAGTGGGAAAAATCAGCTCCAGTAAATACAGGAATTCCTAGTTGCCTTTTGCACTTACTTTGGTTATGACTAATTTCGAGGCTGAAACAGAGGTCACTTATCCTGATTTTGTTTCACAGCCTGATGGGATGATCATTGTGTGCTACCATCCGGTTTTATTGTCTCTTTATAAACGAGCTCTTCAGCTCTTGTATACAGATGTCCAACTTAAGAGCATTGCCTGCTGAGCATGTGAAGTAAATGAAATGTGGACAAAATGTAAAACTATAAGATGAAAAAAGATGGGAAGCTGTTCAGTGTGAGGAAGACCAGTCAGACTGCAAGGAGCCGAGGGTGTGTGTGCTGCTGTAAACTCAGATAAAAGAGAAACACAGCTACAAGCTCCTGGCCTGGATCCTCTCTGGGCCTTTCCCCACAGACCTCGGGAGGAATTCTGGCCGAGTTCTGAGATGAATTGGCGAGTTGGATGAGGTGATGGATGCTTTGCTGGGAGCCCAGTGGAGTTCCTGGTCGGTATCGTTCCATACAGAGGAAGGCAGTGGTGTGGGTGACAGTGGGGAGGAGTGGCTGGCTGGGCATGTGTGAAGGTACCGTGGGTTTGGGGCGTTGCCTTTGTGCTTCTGACCTTGAAAACCTGCTTTTCTCCATGCTGGCCAATGTAATGGAGAAAGGGGAAAATCAGTTCCATTAGTCAGAGAAGACAGACTGGTTACCTCATATCCCAGCCTCCTTTCTTCATTTCAGAACATCAGGTGCAAGTTTCTAAACATAGACTGCCAGTTGCAGTGTGTTAGTGGTATGGCCAACTAAAAGCATCTACTTGGCACTTAAGGGGCTACTGCTGGTGATTTAGAAGATAGTCTTCATTTTAAGATCTAAATATAAGCTCCTTATGAAGTTTCCTATACACCCTTGTTTCCTGTTTCTCTTAGCTCCTCAAATATATTTAATATTGGCATTCTATTTGTTAAATCCTATTTTCAGAGCCTACTTTGAAATTAATTAATTAGCAGCTTTTTTCCTTCTTTAATTTCTTGGCTCTCCCAAGAAATCAAATGAATCATGTCAACACTTAAAATAAACAAACAACTTTACAAATTATATTTTGTCTAAATCCAAATTGTCATAAAACACTGTATAAACTTGGGTACAAAAGCAAATATCTGGTGAAAATGGCAGGACTTTGCATAATTATATTATTGCATTTAAACAGATACACATATAGATTTATGTATAGGTGGATATACATAAAAACTCTTTAGATGCCTTTAAAGTGGCACAGCAAAAGGGAATATTCACTTGAATGAAAAATAGTAGAAGGGGAAATGGTTTTCTAAGTCTAATGTGTAGAGAAATCAGAACTGTAGCTTCATGATACTTTAACTTAACTGGTTCATTTATTTTTCTCTAAAATGGAACTGTGCAAAGCCATGTCTTTCAGTTTAAGCTTACAGAAATAAAATCCAGTTTCTGAATTATAATTACTGAATATAAACTGCTGGATGTTATTTGAGTTGTTTTGCATTATCCTTTGTGGGGGTTTATGAGGAGATTAATAAGCAAACAGTGAATGGAAGAAGCAGCTTCTTTCCTGTCCTTCTGTCTGAGAAATAACAGCGCACACTGTTTGGAAACTTCTGGCTTTG
This sequence comes from Melanocharis versteri, assembly GCA_013397845.1. Lineage (NCBI taxonomy): Eukaryota > Metazoa > Chordata > Aves > Passeriformes > Melanocharitidae > Melanocharis > Melanocharis versteri. The sequence goes on along the minus strand of VZTG01008664.1, from coordinate 1,243,426 downwards.
CATGTGTACGTGCAGAGATCATGACATTTTTCATTTTTGTGTTGTAAACAAGAGAGATCAACAGAATGTTTTGGATAGGCAGTATCGTGTTTTTTAGTTTACTCTTAATTTAGCCCATACTCTTCGACACTGAATGTTTGCATGTAACACCACTCGCACAGAAAACTGTCTGTTCATCATGGCCCATAGTTATTGCTTTTCTTTAAGGTCAGGCCTTGCTTGTCAGTCAAAGGATAACATGGAATATATAAATTGGAATAGAACAGCTCTGGAAATTTCTGCGTGTAAGGTGATAGAACTTAAGCAGAGCACTGACTTTTCAATTGCTTTTTTCCTTGTTGGCATCTAATGAGATCTTCTAGAAGGATTATACATTAATTCCTTTCATGGAGCTATACAGAGGGCCATTTCTGAGACAAGTTTTTCTGAAAATACCCGAATAAATGTGGAGTGCTCATTCTTCTCATCTATTTTCACCATAAATAGGGCATGTAGGTTCTTTATTAGACTATTTTATTTGTATCTTCTGCAAAACAGTTTTTACCAGTTGGAAGTGACCTGTGTTCTGGGTCAGAGCTAGGTGAGGCATGAAGCTGTGGTAATTCTTTAATGTGGGAGTCCTCTTTTACTTTACTTCTTGGAGAGTGGCCTCAGATCAAAGGTTCCTCATACTGGGTGACTGTAACTCATTCCTTCTTCTTTACACTAAATGGCTGGGCTGTACCTGGATTCTTGCAGCTTCTGGGGTCATGTTTTTCAGTATACATCAGAAAAAGAGTAACCTTGGAAAACCGAATCTACCTGGAATAAAAGGAAGCTCACCCAAGCAGTAGTGTCAGTTTCCTAAGATACATGGATAGTTATAGGAAGTGACTGGTACAATTAGTTTGGAGGTATGCTACTGACATTTGGGAGAAATTGTTGTTAAAAGATGCTATGTTAATAGAGAGAACAGTTCCAAATCTGACATCTGTGTAAGTAGGGTTTGGGTTTTTTAATGGAATTTCTGTTCATGCAGTGCATCTCTTGGGTTAATTAATTTTACATATGTAATGTATTTTCCACGTAAAATAGACATTATTTGCACAGCCTTCTTTGTTTTATGGTTTTGTTTTTTGGGTTTTTTTTTTTAGAAATGGGGATCCATTTGGTCTTATCCCATACTTATTTGTCTAAAATCCAGTTAAAAAGCAACCACAAAACCTCAACCAAATAAAACCACTCCAGGAATCTGTTTGCTAGACCATCAGACAGCATGGGAAATGGGTCTATGTGTATATTATTGCATTTATAAACAGATGTTTTCATCAGACAGAATTACATAAACTATATGAATATTTTGTTAATTAATTACAGCTTTTAGCATCCTGAGGGTGACACCAAATTGTTCAGGGTCTAACATGGTCATAGTGGAGCATTAAAAGAAAGAAGAACAACCTTTATAGCCTTTATAGTGATTCAACAAGATTAATTGCCCTTATAGACGTGAATTTGCCCAAAGTCTTTCAGGTGAAATTATAACCTCAAAAGACTAAACAAAGTCTCATCTCTCATCACAAATCCTATCCCAGTCTGAAGCCATCACAAGGAACTAAAGCCAAACAAACAAGCAGCCTTTTCCAAAGTGCATAGGATACAAGGAAAAAGACTGGATAGCAAAAAATGATCAGTGCCCAAAATGATCTCTCTTAGTGACTGTCCTAAAGGACACATGGGCTGTTTGCTGTAGAAATAATTAAAGTGAAAACCTGGTTTGCATTTTTGAATCGTCTTTCAGAGAATTATTTTGAAGAGGTCTTCAGTGTATTTTACCCCTGTTGTAATGCTGTCTAGTGTAGTTTTGTTTTAAATAAGCAACCAAAATTTGCCACACTTTAGCCATTCAGGAGGTGAAACAAAGGGAAAACCCAATTTCTTCACTATTTGGAAAGTAGCAAATGATTTAGCAGATGTGGAACTGTCACCACACCGTGTGGGAATGTTCTGGTTGGGTGGTGATGCTGGGAGTTTGCAGGGGTACAAGTGCAGGTTAAAATCATAAGTGAGTTTATGCACTGACAGCTAGTAATTGAACTACTCAGATGATTCTAATGCATCATTTCGTCTACAAGCTGCAGAGTCTTTGATGAGACTCTTGTTATATATTGCAAATCATCTGAAATTAAAAGTATAGCAAAATTGCTTCGTTTTTCCTGTCCCCTTTCACCCAATCCTCCAGCAAAACCCCACAGGGACACCACGCTGAACTAAATCTTAAAGTGTTAGATTATGTGTCCTCATTAAAATTACTCCAAAATGCTGCAGTTAAGTGTAGTGGTGGTATTATGACTTGGCAGTTTTAGTATTATATTGATCAATTGCCATTTCAAATATGATAAAGCTGACATGGCCCATGGTCCCCAAAGATGTTTGGGAAGGAAACTTCTTCTTAAAAAAATTAGGGCATTTAATTGTAACTGATGATGCATGTCAGCCCTGGTCCCAGGAGGGCTTACATCTGCATTTCTAGAAGAAATGAGAATTCCCTGTGTGACCCTGATGGCTTCTGTACCATGAAATCTTCTCCTTTATGGCATTGTAGCTAAAAGTGACACACACCTTTTTCAGCTTTATGTTGGGAGCATATGTGCCGAAGACAAGTACAGCTTTCTGGATTAGCAACTGAATATTTTACTCAAAAAATCCCAAACCAATATATATATTAAACAGCAGACAGCACCACAGCTGGCTCAGTAAATCCCCATGTCTAAGCTGCAGCGATGTTTTTCACCTGCACCTCTATAGTTTGTCAGCACACCTATCTTTGAATTCGCTCTGGCAGTAATGGAAACCCCTGCAAAGATGGGGTTACAGGTAGCCAGGAGCAGCTTAAGGCTGTGTTGTGTAGCTGTTTGTGAGAAGGATGGCGTGTGGCAGTGCTGAGTGCTGATCCCTCTGCTCCTCTGGATCGGTGCTTGTCCTAGTGCTGTCACTCGTGGGCTACAGGGAGAGCTGTTTGCCAGAACGCAGTGACAAAGAAAGGAGTGTAGGGCCTCTCTGTAGCTGGTGGATCTTCTAATATTTCAGTATTTGGCTAACACCAGCATGACTGTGTGTGTGATTGCAGCGCTGGTGTTTTATTCCAATCTGATAATAGCACTGTTTTGAGCCCCTGAAAAAAGGTGAGAGGTGAAAGTGCTGAGAAACAAAAAAAAGTTACAGAAACCACGTCTCTCTACCATTCCACCTTTCATTTCTGCTGTCAGAAAAAATTGCTGAGTGACTTGGAGGCCTCTGTATAAAATGAGCTGGTTTAAGTCTTAGCAGGAGAAGGGCAGTCTTCTACAGAATTGGGCTACAAGCAGAAATATTTTGGCAGGTGATATGAATGTACTTTTCCTGTCAGCACAGATAATAATAGGCGCAAACTCTTTGCAAAATTTTTGACATTAGTATAGATACACGAACCAGAGGCCTAATTTAACTCTCTTAGCTTAGATAATTTCACTTACATTGTGTGCTGTGTATTTGAGACTCTCTACAGCACAAATTTCCATTATAAACTTTGTGCAATGTGACTGTCCAATGTGATTCTGAGACCTGGTGATTGAATGATTCTGGATTGAAAAACAACACATTCCTAGATGTACATCTTTCCTTCTCTCTTGCTCTTGCAAAACACTCCTGTGCAGGCGTAATGGATGCTGTGTGGAGAGAGGTCTTTGTGTTGTATAAATTAAAATGTCTTTCTAAAAAGTTTCTATTGAACATTGTAAATGTGCATCAATAAAAAATGGACTTATCTATAACGCACAGAAATACAGAAAACATCCTGTTTCTTAGGAAGAAATTTCTGTTTATTCGGACTAGGTGATGGTGTGTCAGGTAGTGGGTTATTGTTAGGTAACAATAATGCATGCACCAACTGTATGGGTGGTTTTGTGCATAAAATGATTTTTCGTTATTTCTTTGTCAGATTCTGATTTTGTTGTTATACCTGCCCACCACTCTGAACAAGAGAAATTGTTGTTTTGGCTTATAGGAGCCGTGCCACCCCTGTCACCTGAAGAGAAGAATTGAATAAGAGAAGCAGCAGGAAAAAATCAATTTGTACACACCATTCCCTGGCTTTTATGGCTTTTGCTGTACAAAGCTGACTTCCACTTCCCCTTTCTAAGCAAGACACTGAGCAAGTTTTTAGTTTGCAGTGTGGTTAACCAGCACTGGAATACTGGATTGTTTTTAGTTGCTGAAAGACACAAAGTTTTTGCTCATTTGTGGCAGGGTAAAGTAATTTGTGATGGTCATTTGTTAGGCTGGTTACCTGTGCAAACATATTTTTACAAGGTTATCTTGTGCTGATTGAATTGAAGCTTTAATGTCTTGAAATGGAAGACTTATTTTAGACTACAAAGTCTTTCAAGAAAAGAAGTTGTCATCAATTAAGAAAGCTTAGATTTGATATGTCTGGGAAAAGATTGGTCTTGCACAGGAAGTTTTTGAAAACTGCTGTATTTCACAGTTATACTAAGACCTGAATTTCTTAGCAAAGCCTGTCATATGTTTACGAGAAATAAAGTTGTGAAGGACAATTGTAAGGGAATTTATGCTTCATCTAGAATATTGTTCCAGGCCAAAGAAATATCAGTATGACAAACAGGGAAAGGAAATACTCATGCTGATGGAATGAAGTATTGATTTAAGAAGGGGTCAAAAATCTGCTGTGTGCGATAAATAAAGAAAATAATAACTTCTGGCTGCAAATGTGCACTGGTGTTTGTTTATTATTTTAGAGGGTTTTGAGATTCCTAAGAGTGGTAATGCAAAATATGTAGGACTACAATCCTGTTTTAAGAATAGATACTCTCTCTAAATTATCTGATTTGGCATGAAGATAGACAAACATTGACTGGAAAAAATACTCTGCTTCTGAAGGAAGGGTACTTCTATATGTTACAGTATATTTATAATCCTCTTTTGAAAAGCTAAGCAGAATTTCAGCTCCATGTATTATTTCAGTTGGAAGGAGCTAAGCTATGTAAGCTATCAGTAACACTGATTTTGGGCTAAAGGTAACTCCCATCATTAAGAATCTGCCTCTGTGCTTTTGTTGGCTTTTAGTGATCAGACTGGGTAAGGACTAATAAATAACCTTTAGAAGTTGAAGAATTTGTACAGCTTGTAGGAAAGATGTGCAGACAAATTCATCAATTAAAAAGAAAAAGAAAAATTATCAGTCTCAGTAGGATCAGTGTATCTCTGTCAGCACAATCTCCATCTGCTGCTGTTCCACAAATGTGACTGTATTTGTATACCTTCAGGCAAACCAGGCAAAGCATTATTATGTGGAATAATAAATTCAAGTTTTGAAGTCTACAGCATGCTATTCTGGTCTAAAGGACAGTACCTGGAGCGGTTAGACTGCTTTGATTGTAAAATTGATTACATACAGAGACTTGGGAAAATTACATAGTGGCTGTAGCGGTCACTGGATGGACTCATTTGGTATGTTGGCTCTCAGTGAGAATGAATCTGAGGAGCATGATGCTCCAAAAGCCTTGCTGAGTGTGTACTTGGGAATCTGTGCACTAGAGGTTTGAGGCTGGAAAAAGAGGAAGGGAAGCATGAGTGGGTGCAAGATCTACAGCTCCACCAAGGCTTTACTTGGGCGTCCCTGGCATTAAGGAAAGGGAGCTCTTGCCCTTGAGTGGCCGAGCAATCGCGCTGTCCGTGGGTCCAGTCCTTGGGTCCAGTCTTCCTTTCGTACTCGTTTAATAACCAGCTGCATTGTTCATGTGCAAGGACTGGTTGTTTTTTATAAGACACTTTTTTGTTTCTTTTAAACTAGAAAGATGAAAACTACAGAAGCCTACCACGAGATACTAGTAGCTGGTCTAACCAGTTTCAGAGAGACAATGCTCGTTCATCGTTAAGTGCCAGTCATCCCATGGTGGACAAGTGGCTGGAGAGGCAAGAACAGGTAATATATATGTGTATATATATATATTACTTTATCAGTCTAATCTTTATGCTACTCCAAGCTATTACAAAGAAGTGTATTCTTACCTGACATAGGCTCTCTAAGCATGATAGAAGCACCAGCAGTATGCTGACTAAATTTGTGTGGGATTCCTTCTGCTTCCAAAAAACCTGCATTAAGACTGAAATGGACACCTGAAAATAATTTAATTTTTTGAGTTCATAAGCACATTCATATAGTATATGGAGTGCTACTATTCTTCACAACCGATACCAACAGGGTTATTTTAATGAGTATTATTTTGGTAAACACTCTGCCATTGAAATCCAGCAATAATACTGCATAACAGACAAATGTGGGTCAGTTTTGGCACTGCACTTTTAAATGCTTGTTATTTTTAACACCACAAAGCATATTAATTATAAATTTGAAGACAGTGTTATATTTGTTTAGTGTATGTTTACATTGCTTTTTATCTTAGGCTTTTTTGAGATACTTAGTAGTTCCAATTTGTGGTTGTTTTAAATATATTTATTTATTTATTAATTTATTAATAAGCTGGTAGTCACAGAGGTTTAAAGGTCTGAAATTCAAATTACCTAGCAGTCACTCTATGTCTTTGTATGTGCCTGAAATTTTCAAAGTGTCTTCAAATGTATACAGGAAATGCATCTTTAATATGGAAATTGGAAATACAGCAGCAAGCTCATATGTAGGGTAGTGCATATGTAGGATTATTACCTCATTTTTCTTCTTTATGCAATGTGCCATGAAAATACTGAATTTTGCATTGAACGAAAATGTACAAATTTTCTATTTTACAGCAATAGGACATAAACCCAGAATTTGCTTTATACAGAAGAGCTTCAAAATGAAATTCACTATTTGACACAGCCCAGGCTTTGTTACACTGTACCGTGTGAATGGAGGGGAAGGTTTATAATCCAGCATTGGGCTGGTGTCCTGGGACTGCTCTCCTTCACCCACAAATCCCTTACTGATATTTGAAGTTCAGCATTGCCAAATCATAGCATACTCCAAACATTCTTTATTCAAGCCCATTCTTACTTTAAAAGGAGCTTAAATAATATCACAGAGTATTAAAAAACCCCCTCAATCTCCTCCCAAATGTGAGCTATTAACTATTTTTATGCCTCGTAATTATCTGCAAATCAATTATATGTTCTATGAGAAAAATTCTGTCTTTTGTCTTTCTCTTCTTTCGTCTGCACATTTAATGCCAGCATTCCTTCCATTGCTGTTTGCCTCCAAGAAGATGCAGTGTTAGGTTGGATGAAGGGAGCTGCTGTCTCTGTATCAGCCTGTGTTGAAAGGGAAAGTCAGTGCCTAGATTTGAAGGCACCTCCTGTGTCAGTTCTGCTTGTTTGATGTTTTTGAGGCATATTTCCATGCATCATTAGATTTGCACTATGGCAGTTAATGAAACTGTTGTCTCAGCAAAAGAAGTTGGATTAGAAATCTTCATAGTGATCATCTTGTAAAATGTTGGGTACATGAAATTTTAATATATGATGTTTCATATTAAGCTTTGTGTTGATTTTAGTCTCTGAACAGCTTAACTAGTTCAATTTGTTCACCAATTAGGTAAATAATTTGCCAGTAGTGGTAGACTGGAAGCATATTTGTAACCAGAGTTAACTGTTCGCAGTTTGAAATTGTAAATATGATGTTTCTTTAGAGCAAGTTTTCTGCTTTCTGTTTTTGTTTGTTTGTAGTGGTGTTTTATTATTAAGAGAGAAGGTTTATTCTTTGAGTATGTTAATGGTTCTGCATGTATCTGGAAGACCAGGATCCTTTGGCAATTTCATATCAGCAGGATAATTAATTAGACTGAAACCTGTTTAGCAGGATACTTACAGGCGAAGAAAGTCTGTTGGGAGAGTGGAATGCACTATAGGGAAGAAAGGAAGGGCCTGGGAGGGGATGGAGTAGCTGCAGACAGAGATATTCTTCCACACCTTTTGGCGTGTTTAATATCTTCTTCAGAATCCTCTGTGGGATGTCGTTTCCCACTGGTTAAACCTTCGCTTCTGAGAAGGGGAAGCTCAAGCAACGAGGTTGCAATCTGGCATAATCAATTAATTTAGCAATTTCCAGTCGTGTTTTTGTGTGCTCGACAGGGCTGTGGAGGGGCTGGAGTGCTCTGTGCACCCGCCAGGACGTGCATAAAGAGTAGCAGACAGCAGGTCTGGCACCAAGGGTAAGGCAGCAACTGTGCCAAGAAACCTGTAGGGCAGAACCCATTAGAGATACCAGGGGTATTAACAGCCCTGATCTAACCTGCCTTTATGGCTCGTTAGAGAAGGTGGTAGAAAACACTGGGTTCATCTTGCAGACTCCAGAGACATGTTGTTGGATGACGGCTCTTCTGGCTGGGCTCAAATTACTTCTCTCAAAGCTTGCCTCATCTCTCGCTTTTGATTAAGGCAAAAAAGAATTCCAAGGTGATCTTTGTCACCTTCTAGCATAAATGAACATTCCCTGGAATTACATTTTGAAAGTGTGATGTGCCAAAGAAGTACAATTATTTTTGTGTGGACAGCACCTCATTTCCTATAAACAGCACTAGGGAACAAACTGTATTTCTGTAGCATCACAGCTCATTCGGAAGATGAAACTACAATAGACATTGTTTCTAGGAAACACATTATAAACTACTGTAGCAGGGATTAATAAGGGCATAGAATTAGATATGTTCAAGTAGGTGTTGGAGAAGTAGTTCTGTAAACTTGTGCCTGGGTTTTAGCACCTAAAAATGGAGGAATGTATGAAGCCTGTTAAAATTCCTGGCAGTAATTGCTTTTGCTTGTATCTGTTGAGTTTTATTTTGGCTCTAGTAAATTAGGGTGATACATCAAATGAATGGAAAAGATTGTCTGGTTTACGAGCCCTTTAAGGTCTTCTGGTTGTATGTGCTGGTTAGCTGTATCTACCTAGCAATTGTTCCCAGCTGGTTCCAGGGCCCTCTGGTTGTCTACAGGGCAAATGATCCATGTGTTTCTCAGAAACTTTTGGTATTTCTCAAGCCCGTGAGATAAGTTATGTGAAACGCTCTACCAAGGAATCATTTCACCACTATGAAGCCAAAAATGCAAGTTCAGTTTCAGAATACAGTTAGAAAAGTAAGGATTTTTCAGGGACTTTTCACAAGAGTGTGTAGTTATAGGACAAGGGGGAGTGGCTATAAACTGACAGAAAATAGGTATAGATTAGATATAAGGAAGAAATTTTTCACTAGGAGGGCAGTGAGGCACTGAAACAAGTTGCTCCAAGAAGTTGTGGGTGCCCCATCCCATCAAGGCCAGCTTGGATGGGGCTCTGAGCAACCTGGTCTGGTGAAACCCTGCTCCTGTGCATGGCAGGGAGGCTGGAGCTATAGGTGATCTTTAAGGTTGCTTCCAACCCAAACAATTCTGTGGTTCTATCATTGTATTTCTTACTTCTCAATAAATTCTTTTTTATACATTGTCAAGTACTTGGAAAAAAAATGTGCAATCTTTAATTTCTGAAATGTCTTATTTAATTTAGTCTTATTTAATTTCTGAAATAATCTTATATTTTAATTCTGAAATATCTTAAAAAACGAAAAAGTTGGTTTTTATTCTTCGCCTTGCCCTCCACAACACCTTCCTTTTCCCCACAGCAACCAAACTTCAAAGAATAGTTGAAAAATCTTATTTTGTCTGAAATTTATTCATATATATGGTAATGTCACTTTTATTTGAGAGCTCTTTTTCCCTCAGTTCACCTCAAGACTTGCTTGGACCCTGATCAAATCTGGCCTCATGCTGTTTCATACCATGGAGACATGAAAGGGAATGCGTGAAAGAGTTAAAGTTTTCACCAATTCCTTAAGTTTAGGTATACAGAAACTTTTTTCTCAGGTGGTCATTTTTATTTTATTAGTCATACATTGGAACTGACAGCCAACAAGACACCTTGAACTGAAAGAGTATATTCCTTGCTCAGCTGGTTGGGAATGGGTGAGGACAGCAGGAGAGGAAATCATAAAACAGCCCCACTTAAGTATGAAGCAGTGGATCAGATTTGCAAATACACTAAGTTTGGTTGAGTTAAAACTGTATGTAATTCTATATAAATATAGATATATAATTTTTATACGTTTATATATTTGCTGTATATTTATATTTATCAGTCCATGAAAACAGGGTAGGAGATGGAGTCAAATTTCATAGTTACTACTGAAGAACATGTCTGATTCCTAAGTGCCCTGTAGCTTTCTGGTATCCAGCAAAAGCCAGAGAATAGAGCCACTCAGATGCATTCTGAAATGGCAAGAGAAGCTGGTTACTACTGCTGTCTCCTTGTGCAGAAATGTGCTGTATGGAACACTTCCCAAAGTTATTTTTGTTCATGACATCTTTCCAGAGTAATCTGGTACAGTTTTTCTGGTTCCTGTAGCAGCAGGATCAGATGTGGAAGTAGCATATGGGTCTTGTATCTCCAGCTGTAGAGTACCTGCCTTCAGCTTGTATTTTCAGCAAAATAAGGCCTGCCTTTAATACGATTGAATGTGCTCTCTTCAAACATTTGGGTACTATAAATTAATGCGTTTCAGCACTGTCACTTGAAAAAAAAATAATCAAAGCTTCAGAGGTAGGTTGGTGAATTTAAACCACTAATTTCATGTGGATTTGTCAAATTTTCATGTAACGACAAAAAACCTGTTTCTATTTCATGCCTTAAGAAAGAAGGCAGCAATGCAGCTTGTTTATTTTGTTTTTTTCTAAATGTTTCATAGTGTTATGGCTAATGGATATATTTTTGTTTTCTCTAGTGTACCTCTTTTGTGCTTCTCTTTGTCTGACAGGTGTATTTTGGCGTTTTTTCCTCTAGGTTTTATCTTTTATTGTGATTGTAACTGCAGTGGAAGGATCTGTGAGCTCTGTTTCATGGCCTGGAGATAGGGGAGGCTCCGGGGTGGAGGCTCTTATCTCAAACTCCTCACATGTAGAGGTTGAAACTGCAGTAAAAATTATTGTCATTATAAGGAATTGGGCTTTAAGATTTGGAAAAAGGAATAGCTAGGTTTCAGTTAGAGGAATAATTTTAACTGGTTATCCATTACTCTGTAAAATGGCAAAGTAGAGTCTATTGTTTTCCTCTCTCTCCAAAGACCATGCACTTCATAATTTGTCTCTTGTGATTACAACCTTAATGAACATAGAACCATGGCAGCATATACATTATAAAATACAGAGATGGTTTTAAAGCTTGTCATACTCCCTGTATGTGTATCTATCACAAAGATAGAGAAATGCATGTGTTCAGAGCTCTAGGCATAATGCAGAGAGCTGTCTTTTTGGGGGGCTGTCAGTGGAGTCCTGTGTGAAGGGCGGGGGGATGTGTGTGTGTGAGGCTGCCCAGTGTTTCTGAAACTAGGCAAGAACACTCTGAGGCTGATCATGGGACGAGTAAATGTAACCAAATGTCATGTGTTAGCATGTTTCTGGCTTGGCACATGATTTAATATTAATTGGGCATAGTTGTAACCAGAGGCAGGTAGAAGTGACCAGTGCACTGGTGGACAATTCACTTAAAGTTTATGTTAATCAAAGAGTTGGTTGGAAGAAAAGTTTGTGTTAATCAAAGAGTTGATTGGAAGACCTCAGGGTGCCCCTGCAAGAGTTCAAAGTCTCTCCAGTCCCATATCTACTTGCAAATAAAGGTTTTTTACTACTTGAGATGGGTCCTTGGCCCTGTGATCACACTGGCTTCACTGTGATAGGGCTGTCAACACCCTGAGTGCTACAGCAGTTGTTTCTTCTGGATTTTATACTGTGAAGATGGTGGAAAGCTTGTTTTGGCAAAAAATATTTTCTCTTAGCTGGTGCTGCTACAGCTAATTAGGTATTGACTGCTCCCTTTATTTCTTTATATTGGCAAGATGTGAACTATTTCAGCATAGGCACTCAAATGCTCAGATATAATAACTATCAAGTGCTGGCTTCTCAGCCTCCACTCAGCATGAAATGGGACAATTACAACTCAGCAAGGCCAGTGGTCTGAGGCAGCCAAATGCCCTGTCTGGCTGCCAGAAGAGCACCCTGACATCTTGGAGCTGTTACTAAATCCATGTGTAATAATGTTTTCCTTATTTTTTCCTCCTTTTTTCTTCAACTAATCACCTCTATGGAATATTTTGTATATGTAATGTGGTCAAAATTCGTATGCAATTTCTAATAGCATTTGACATCCCGTAAGACTGTTGTGGTATTGGGGTATCACTGATCTCTATGGGACCACAATTAGGTGATTATTCTCTAGATTTGTTTCAGTGTTCTCCCTCTGTTGCATTTATTAGACAGGAAAATAGCTATGCGTAGTGAGCTCCAAAATGAGAATCCTGTCTTTCAGTGATTATAATGTATCTACAAAAAACTATCCCAACTCGTGTTGTTTACCACTGGAGTATGGATCTGCACCAAGCTGAGGCGTGCATGAGCTCGGCTGGTCGCTTCCAGGCTGGACCTGCTGAGCTGCTTCCAGCAGCTGAGGCTCCGGTGCTGGTCTCGATCTGGTTCTGTGTTACATGTCAGAATGCTTAAAATGGGGCAGGCAAGGGGAAAACAAGCTCTTATGATGGGCATGTAAGTTCTCTGTTTCTGTATTTATGGTTTCTGCTTTTAAGGTTAAAATTTTCACTGTGTTTTCCTGTGGTGAGAATCAGAATCACAGGCCTGTTCTAGGTATAAATGTGACTTCGGATCTAACTTGATTCAGATTCAGACTTCTAAATCTAATCATAATTTCCATATTTAAAATCCATTAGATTTTTAAGTCCTATCTTGATCTTTTTCTGATTTTTATGTATTCTTACACCCATAGAAGGGTTTTCATGTCTCCTGAACTCAAAAGAATATCTGTGTTTTCCTGTATAAACCTTAGATGTGAACATATTAATACAGGTATTTGTTGAATATTATCTGAATGTTTGTGTATAACCACAGAAATAAAGAAGCCTTAAAGAGTGGGACTTATTTTTATGCTGAATGCATCGATATGTACAGAGATAGAATCAAATTTCAAGATGCAACCAATGCAGTGTGTATTAGTGTTAAGAAAATAGTAATGTGGAATTTATAAGTCTGTGCACTTTCACAGAAAATGGGCATTTGTGGACATGACCATAATTGTATATTTTGGAGAGAGAAGACTCTTCTTATTTGTCTTGGAGTCATGAACAGATTTGAAGTTGTTTTTCAGTGTGAGGATTTCAGTTTATATGAGGTAGGAGGTTGGAATAAACAGCTTTATTGCTTGGGGACAGCTGTAGTGGTGATGCTTTTATAAACACTGTTTCATGCTGGCATCTATCTTGTTCTCCTTTCAAAAATAATATGTCATTTCATACTGTGTATTAAATAGGTGAGACAGTTGGGGGCTACAGTCTACTTTCAGTTATATGCTGCTGTGTAGATATGAATTCAGTGGCAGAATGTAACTCCATATGTGTCCATATTAAA
>VZTG01008664.1:1096059-1229948 GCA_013397845.1 Melanocharis versteri | reverse complement strand
CCCCATTTGTCCAAATTAAAAAAAAAAAAAAAAAAAAGCCAAACCAAAGCTAGAAATGGCAATTTTACAAAAATGCTCATGGTTTTTAATTATTATAGGAAAAGACATGTATCACGTCCAGGTGTGTATATCCTCACACTCAAACACTCTCACTCTCAAAGATGTTTAAGTATAAGCAGGCAGGTGATGGACTGGTCTGAAATTTAAAGAATGAACAGCTCATGTTGGAAGACACCACGTCACCTGGTCCAGCCTTTTGTGGGAAAGAGAGCCTAGGTGAGACTACCCTGTCCAGTCCTGTCTTGACCACCTCCAGTGACAGGGACTCTATCATGTTCTTAGGGAGGTCCTTCTAGTAGTTGATTGTCCTGATTATAACAAAACCCCCCAAAAAACCAAAACTAAACCAAAACAAAAACCACCACCAAATCTTTCTTGTATTAAGATGAAATCTTTCCTCATGCAGCTTTTACCTGTGGCCACTTGTCTTCTACCAGTGTGTCCCTGTGAAGAGAATGAGCCTTCTCTTCTCCTGGGAGAAATTACTTAACTTCCTCAGTCCTTCTTCATGGTGCAGGCTTTCCAACCCTTTAATCATCTTCATGGGCCTCCTCTGAGCCCTCTCCAGTGCATCCTTGTCTTTCATGGACTGTGGCAGCCAGAACTCGATACAGTTCTGCAGGTGCAGCCTGAGAAGCACTGAATGGAGTGAGATATCACAACTTGGTCTCTGCTACTGTCTGCTATAAGACCCACTCTGTTTTGCAGAAACTTCTTGAAAAGTGTTGTCACACACGAAAGGCATTTTCTGACTTGCTAGCAACCATACGCTGCTATTTTTCTGCCCTTTTGGACCAAGCTATTTAAATAATCCTGTTGTTATGGTAATTTATGGTAATGAATTTACCATACCACTGATAGAAATAATACTCTCTAAAATTGCAGGGAGATGCTTTAGGAAGCTTTAAATTGATTATTGTTGTTAGTTTTTTGACTGTTTTCTAAGTATTTTGTGGAACAATATTATCTCGTTCTTTTTAGACTTCTGTCTGTCCATGACAGCAAGTCAGATAAGGACATCTGAAAATCCATTAGTGGCCTTGGAAAAGCATTTTGTCAAAGGATGTGTCCAGTGGCTTTTTTTCTTCTTTGTTTTCTTTCTTCATGCTGTGAAAAATGTTTATCTTCTCATATGTTTACTTTCTACTCCAGGTGTATATAATGTATCCCCACTACTTGTTTATAACAAAAATGCTCTCTGTTTTCATAATGTGCTTGTTGCTGCTGCTGTGCTGTGTCCTCAGTAGTCCCGATGGGAATGTGGCAGGAGTTAGTCCCGTTCAGCCCAGCTTGGGGTGGTGATGGTCACAGGTTCCTCCTGCACAGCCCTCCCTGCCTGGGAGAGAGGGGGGAGAGGTGGCCCCGAGATGGCCGAGTGAGCTGCAGCAAGCAGGAGCTGCAATTACAGAGTGCCAAAGTAATGCAGAACTGAAATACATTAGTAAAATTAAAATTCGTCCTCATTCCCTTGGTGGGTAATACAGTTAATGAAAGTAGATCTAACCAAATTAAGATAATTTATTTCATTAGTTTACGGCACTGTAAAACTTTTCAGGGCAGTGCAGCCCTTCGGTACGAACCTGAAATAGATGCAGTTCCACTGTTCACTTCAAAGACCACAAAGGTTAAAACTTTTAAGTGTATTAAAGCAATTCTGTTAATTATGTCTATAGAGGATTCTCCCTTGCACTTCTTGGTAAAGTATTCTTAATTTAAAATTCACATTATGCTCGTTTTGCATTCCAGCCTTTTAACCAAAGTGTAAATATGTGATGACTTGTGTCTTCAAGGCTTAAAAAGAAATTATGCATTTTTCTTTCAGAAGGTGGTACTGGTAGCACATGGTATTGATATTTTACCTTTTTCCCCCTTTCATTTTGTATTCTTATTTTCTCTGCTCTACCTTTCTGTTCTTTATGTGTACCTGCTTAATGGTTCGTAATACAAGTTGCTATGGGGCAGGAGCCAATTCCTCTACACTCCATTCCCTAAATCCTTTTCCTGTTTTATTTTATGTAGTCTTGATGCTATTCTTTTCTATGTTCTATCAGAAAGACGCCCTCCAAAATTAGCAGGTTATCCCAGATGCTGTGGGTTTCTTTTTTTTTTTCACAGAATCACAGAATGATTTGGCTTGGAAGGGACCTCTGCAGATCATGTAGTCCAACCACCTGCTAAAGCAGGTTCACCTAGAGCAGGCTGCACATGATCACATCCAGGCAGGTTTTGAATATCTCCAGAGAAGGAGACTCCACAAACCCTCTAGGCAGCCTTTTCCAGTGCTCTGTCACCCTCAAAGTAAAGAATTATCTTCTTGTTCCTTTCAAATTATAAGAAAACCCAAGAATGACAATTTTCTTGGTTTTTGTTGTCAAACCAAGCTTTTATAAGTCTGCATTAGAAGCCAGACTGGTCTTAGCTTAAGCTTCACACAAACCTAAGTTTTAGTTAACCTAATTCATGTTGTAGAATTCTCTTGACCTTAAATGGAAAAATAAGTGCCTTTTTGTTTTTTTTTAATACTCTGATTTTCTTCCTGATACAATTTTTCTTCCTGATACAATTTTTCTTCTAAATGGCTTATGTTACATATTTTAAACTAACATTTATATTATTAATTTGTAGTGGAAGTTTTAGTCTTTCCTACACTAAATTAAACTTATCTGGACTGGATCATGGATGTAAGAGCTCTTGGCTTCTCATTATAGTTTTTAGGGAAGGTTCAGGTAAATCACTGCTGAGACCTGCAAGTCAGTTAACTCCAAACAGAACAGAAGAAATAAGGACAAAGCGGTTATTTTGGGCAAGGGAAAAAGAGAGATTTTATCTGAATAGGAAGCATATCTTTATCTAATTTACTGAATAATAGCGTGATGATTTTCATATTTTTTCTTTCTATGAATTTTTCTTTCACTAATTGTGAGGAAGGTGCTTTCAGAAAAGGGCCAAATTTATCTTTCTGTTGTGGAAGTGATAGTTAATTTATCTTCCATTGATGGAAATAGGAAAGGTGCTTATTCTTTAAAATCCTGTGTGGACAGGTCATTTTAATGACATGGTTGCACTTTGCTGTAAATGGGAATGATACCGTGTAACTTAGAGTTAATAATTGAGTTATGTGGAAGTAATTTGTCTGGGTTTTTGTTTTATTTTGGGTTTTAAATTTAATCTTGATTTTATTGCTTAAGTATGAGCATTTCATTATTGAATGTAGTACTCTCTGGCTGTATTAAGTGGTTTCTGTAATTTATAGGATACTTTGAGAAATGTCATGATTCTCATGAAGCGACACAGCAAGATTTAGAGAGTGCAGCAACTGAGTGAATGGAATTACGTAATACGACCTAGTTGATGCGAGATACCATAAGATTTTAATTTATTTCCTCAGTATAACTGGGTGACAAAAGAAGATAATAGGCCAGCCCTGCCAGTTCATTCAATGGCTGATTTGAAAATAAGTCCATTCTAAATTGATCTTGAAACTACTTGGAGTTGCATATGAAGTGGTCAGTTTCCTATCCATGGCCAGGGAAGGGGCGAGCAGGGACAACAGGAACTAAGTTGGTTAGGAGATTGGGGTGTACGAAGAAGTTATTTACTTCTATATATGTCGCATACAAAGCAGAAGAAACAATAATACCTCTCTTCTTTAAAAATACTTTTATTTGATCTGATGTAATAAATAATTATAAATCTTTTCAAAAGACCCAAGAACCAAGTGCCAGCTGCCTCGTGGAACCAGTGAGGCATTTTGCTGAATCCCTGTGCCAAAGAAAGAACACCAATGTGTAGCTGATGCAGTTACCCTGGATGAGGGAGGTTCCATACTCAGTATACACAGAATTAAAGCAAATACAGCACAGCTAGTGTTTCCATGAAGAAGCAATTGATTGGATGAACTAAAGAGTTTCTGTAATAAACTGCTGTAAAGATTTTATTTTTCAAACAAATACTACTTTCAATTTTGATCTCTTGAATGTGATATTTTAAGAATAAGAATTGTTGCCCAGATTCCATATTAAGGTATTACTTTCATGCCATCTGCATGTGATTACTTTGACTTCATTTGGACTGAATTTTTTTATGCTTCTTTTTCCAGCCAAGAGATGACTATTTATGAATTTGAGAAAAATCAGTTGGCTATTATTTTAGCACATTTGCCATTGAAAATATTGCTTGTTTTCACAGTTTAAAAATCAGGGCAGTATACATATAAAAGTATTTCTAAAGTGGGAGGGGAAAAAAATTACCCTTTGGTTTGTATACTGCAGGCATTTTTACAGACTATGGAATAAACACATGAGGAGTGAGGTAGCCAGTATGATCAAAACCTCTGGTTCTCTTACTGTTTCTTCAGAATACTAGGCAGGAAGCCAGTGTTCAGTCACTTTGTATAAAAGCTTAATTTCCTCTTCCTTTTGTGATACCCTCATTTGTCTTCAAAAATCTTTACTTTCCTAATTTGTAGGAATTCATGACTGCTTATAATTTCAACTCATTTATCCAAAGCACAGACTAAATTAAATGTCCCAGAAGAAAGTGGACATATCTGTGAGCATCTCTGTTTAAAATTATTGAAAGTTGCACTGAGTATTCCATCGTGCCATTTTTATTTATCTTGGTTTTCTAGGCAGTAATTGTTACAACAAAGCACAGATTTCATAAAGCAAGCCCATCAGTAGTTCTTCCTTGTAGTTACACTTTGCCACTATAAATAGCTTTCTCTTCATGAAAACTCTTTTAACTCATCCTCTCATCAGAACTGTTGGATTTTGCAGGTGACTTGAAGGTCTTTAAAACTGTTCTCTATGCAAAAGACATAATATTATATTTCAGTAGGATCGTGTGTATTGTAGCATTATGGGTAGGTGAAATTAATGTAGCTCAAGGACTCTGACAGTTTTTTTTCTCTAAATTAACAAACATCAGTCTTACTGAAAAACTGAAGATTGGGTAGGAGGCACTTCAGCTCCATACTGGTGTGTCAGAGGACAGCAGAAAGTACTGGGATGACGGCTGGGAAATATGTAGGAAAAAAAAAAGTTAATATATTAGAATCAGTGTGAACCCACGTATCTACCTACACCATTGCAACACAGCTCACTAGTGATTGTTTAATTTTATGGCTTCTTGTGTTTGAGACACTTTGTGCTCATGAAATAAAAGGAGGCGCAGTTGAAGAGTTGTGCCCTCCCATGGTGGCCCCTGGGGGTTTGAGCACGTTGGTGTCAGGCACGCTTTGACTTGTCTTACTCCAAAGCCAAACCTCAGAAACCTTGGGTGAAACCAGAGCAGTGCCTGCATCTGCTGAGTGCAGCTGAGACTGTTTTGGGTGGTGGGAGTCACTTCGAAACCACCCCTGGGGCGGTTTCAGCAGAGCAAACAGCAGCTGCTGGGGCTCGCTCTAGCTGGGTGTTCTGGTGAGAAGTGGTACCTCTCTGGGTCACCTCAGCCAGGAGACTCTACAAAAGATAAGGTTCGTTTGATTCGTGATGCTATCCTTGTTTGCCAGTTAGCACACGGCAAACCTTCATGTTCATTTTTTATAGTTCAGCTTTGTTACTGCTCATCAATATAAACATTAGAGTTAAGTGAAGTACACGTCCATGCTTGTTTGTATACTAGAAATAGAGAGCAATTCATTAACTGCTCATTTTTAGGAACACTATTTTAAAGCGTTGTCATTGATGACATGCATATATATACATATATATGAGCATCTGTACGTTTAACTGTGTCTGTATATAACTCTAAAACTTTCAGACAAAGCTTTTTCATGTAAATTCTTTTTTAAACATTCATGTTGCTGAGTTTTCAGTCATTTTCCTTACATATTGTGCTTATCTTGATAGCATCAGTAATTGTTTTAGATAAGAAAGTGCGCAGTGTGAACTCCTGCATACTGGAAGAGGTAGTAAATAAATATAATTTGGTTTTCTTTTAATTTGACTCTTTTTTGCCCTGCAAAAAGCAGTGGTCTTTATGGTTATGTCTACAGCTAGCCTGAAATGACAGTGATGGCATAAGATGCTGGGTTTGTTCAGTCACGCAGACCAGCATCAACTGAATTCATTTAACAATCTGGAAAATTGGTCTTACGCCATGTGTTTTTAAAGTAATAATAATAATTATTCAAATTTAGATTCTAAGATGATCTTTCAGGAAAGGCTGAACTTCAAGCATATAGTTATTACACATCAGTTTCTCGATTTTCAAATCCTGGATTATTTTTCTTTCCCTGTTTTAATACCAGTAGTCTAAACTGGGATAACTTTTAGGTAATTGTGGTGATTAAAATCTAGGAGACCCTAAAGAAGATTGGGGGTCAGCAGAGCTATTAGTGTGGCAGTGTTTAACAACACGGAATCTGGGAAGCACAGTCCTCCCTGCATCTGGAGCAAGAAGCTTGAATGTCGTTTCAAGGAGTGTTTCACAAATGCTCAAATAACCAGTTCATGCTCAGTTCTACAGCATTATAAATCTGTAAATGGATTCTGCAAGTCACCTCTCTAATTTCAGTGACAGAGTAAATTCCCCCCCTCCCCCCGAAGACATTAATTTCCCAGTGTGGGATAGTTTAACTTGCTTCCCTTCTGTTTTGGTAGAATGGCAGAGCAGATATCACCGTCCCTGACACATCATTTTTTCTCCATACAGTACAGTGTACTGTGGGGCTCTAGCACAGCAGTAGACTGGCCCAGGAATCACAATCTGGGATTATTGTCTTTGTGTATCCTCAAGGAGTAATATTTTAAAGTCACTGCATCTGTTGGTACTTAAGAGCATGATTTTTACGTTTAATTTTTGCCAGTTTTTACCATCTGTGTGTCTGGTTTTTGGCTCCTCGCTTTAATTTTTCAGTTTAATTTCTCAGTTGCACTGGGATTGCTTTCTCTTTCTCACACATGCTCTTTTTGAGTCATCCATGAACTTGTATTAAAAAAAAAAAAAAAAATTATTTACAGCAGTTGCATAATAAAATTCTTGGCCTTCATGTTTTGATATTTTTAATGATCTCTTTTTATTGAGTCTCCTAGTAAATGCACGTCATTTTTGGAAATGAAATAACTTATTAGACTTTGTTTAAGTTTTAAAAAATTACTTTTGGATTAAATTGAAGCATTTTGGCGGGAAAAGCTAGCTTGATCACATTCAACACATTCTAGTCTTTCATACTCATTTAGTTTTTAAAGCCCAGGAGGGAATAATTTTCTTGAGAAATCTGTGTTATAATCATAAACAGACATAATTCAGTAATTTTCTCATGAAACATTGGCTGAAGTTCTGGCACTAATGACTTGAAGCTCACACAAGTGGGAAGGTTTTTGTTTAAATTCCAAGAAAAATACTAATGAAATATATTAAAATAGAAACAAAATATACATGCAGTGTGTTATGGGCTGTTTTCAATAAAATTATGTATCTTTATCAGTTGAATAAATGTCTCACAAATTCAGGCAAGTTCTAGCATTTCAAGAATGTTCTGATAGTACTTGAGTCATTTTCTCTGCTTATCCCTGATAATTTTTTTACAAAAAAATTACATTGTGTAAATAAATTTTTAATGTACAAGGGTAACTGTATAGCACATCTATCAAATGCTTTGCTTCTGTATGCGTTAGTGAGTACTGAAAACTCCACTGTTTCTCTGAACTTTTTCTTGACTTACGTATTTTGCTTCTCACTTAAAATATAATACATTCCTTAAGGTCAAATTTAGTGGCTTTTAAAAAGCATGCTGGTTTCTTTTTAGCCTCTTTCAAATATTTGTAACTGAGGATTTTAGAGTTTGTATTTACCTCTTGGTGTACTTGCTTGTTCTTAGTTGATTTTCAGTATTTTCCAGAATATGGACTTGCTTCCCGTTTGATCTTTCCCCCCGCTTGGTTTCTAATGAATATTTTGTGTAGTGCTGCACTAAATACTGAGTAAGGATTACATTAAAATACCAGCACTAGCAGGTAGAAACATGTTCCTTTTTGAATCTGTGGCTCCTATAATCTATAGTGCCCCCTCTCTTTGTGTAGGCTGCTTTGCATTATTAACAATACTGTAGATTATCAAAAGACCAAAAAAGTTGTTCACTTGAGAAACTTTTTTTGAAAGGAAGCGTTGCTGTGAATTTCCAAGGAGCAGAATTAGATGT
Organism: Melanocharis versteri; assembly: GCA_013397845.1. NCBI lineage: Eukaryota > Metazoa > Chordata > Aves > Passeriformes > Melanocharitidae > Melanocharis > Melanocharis versteri. Next base: position 1,221,742 of record VZTG01008664.1, on the reverse strand, counting down.
CTTCTCTTCTGTCTGCGCATATGCCTCTAGCTTTTCCTAAAACCACCTTTTACTGTGTTACAAAACTGGAAAGGCATGGTGGTTTTTCCTCTAGGTATTTGAGCTTTCATTCCCACTCAATTCTTGTTGTGTCTTGCTGTAAACTTTTTTTTGGTTTGTTTTGGAGGAAGAGGACTGTTAGTGCTTATTTTTAATTATCAGTATTCATTTAAAAATATAGTGGGATTTTCCATATTTACTAGTAGAGATTCAAACTGTATTTGAGTGGTACCAGAAATTATTTAAATTATATTTTTCCAAATTTGAATTCCAAAATTTTCCCCAGCTCTAAGGATTTTATTACTGCCAAGTTTAAATTCCTGATTTTCTGACAAATATTCTGTTACTGTAAGTAAAGAGGAAAGCTGAGGGAGCAAACTGGTATCCATTTTCCAGTGTACTGAGAGAAGTGCATGTTTATACTACTCTGTAAAAACGTGGAATTGATTTACAGTTGATAATATGTAATCAAGAGACTGCTGATCATTTGTTATCCTGTGGCTTGACTCTTAAAAATTTTTATGTTTTCAGTTGTGAGTATAAAGTAAGAATAAGAAGTAGGATGCTTTCAGTACTATGGTTTGTTAGAAAGTGCCAGTCACCTCTGCTGTGTTTTTTTCTTGCCTTTTACATGGAAAGCAAGTAGTCTCATATTCTCATGAGATGGAGCTGTAATACCATGAGAGCAAAGCCATGCATGCATTGGTCTTTCCATAGTTTACTTTGGGCTGAGAGAATTCAAGTAGTATTAAGTATTCCAAATGCAATGATGAGAGCAATCCATCTGTTTACAGCAGCATTCCCTCTGAACTGGAGCCTTGCTCTTACCTGGAATTTTAACTAACTGTGTAAATCTAAGGATAACCTATATTTGAATGCCAGACACTCAGCTGTAATTTACTGTATATTTTTAAAGGAATCTTGTGGGAAGCTCGATGTAAACTTTTGTCTTAGGTAGTTTCCCAGCTGACTGGTACGTTGAATTAATTGAGAATAGGAAGGGCTGGTTCAATCCATTTCCAGCCCTTGTATCTCAGTCATTTTCTGCAACGATGCATAAGGATTGATTGCCATAGCAACAGTGTTTTAGCTTGTACTACTGTGAATGTGGTTAATGATAATAGAATTATCTACTCATTTTAAATCCCGTTATATTATTAGGTCATCTGAGCCATCCTCTTGCTATGTATTGAGTTATTCCCTGTAGCCTATCTTGTAGTTCTTTGTCCATGCTGCTTTTACATGTGTTGAGCAGTGGGGATTCTGCTTCTTCCCTTGGGAGACTTTCGTAATCTGATACATCACTCTGTTAAGGATTTTTTTTCCCTGATATTTAGCCTCATTTTACCTTCTTTCTTCCAGCTACGTGGATTTGTACCACACAGAAGTTCTGTTCTTATCTTCTTCCCTATCCAGCATTTAATCCTTCTTACTTAACCTGCATCAGAATATAACAGCTCAGTATTTGTGTATTTCTTCTAGGATTTTCTTATAGGCAAAAACAGGTTTATAAATACATCCTTTGTTCTTCTTTACTCCCTCATTTTGACAGGAGACTCCCTAGTACTCAGCTACTATTTAGATTACCTGAACTGCATAGAAAAAAAGCTTCCAACTTTCCAGTGTTTAACTGTATTTGCTTCAGCACCTACACCACTGGTTGACAATTCTTACGTGTGCATCTGTGCCTCGCTCTGATGCTTATAGCGGTCTGTGGCGAGTGGGAAGATGTAGTATTTTTTCTCATAAAGCTGATGTTCCTTCATCCTTGCTACAGGTCAGCAGAAGTCACATCTCTCTCTGTCCTTCTTGTATGGCCAGGCTAACTGTGGATGAGCATCTCTCTGCTCCCCTCCACGTCCACAGATCACACACTTTACCCTCTGGAAGTGTACTGGGTTTCTAAATCCTCTCCTCCTACAGTGTTTTTGCACCATAAAGAGAAATACTTTCTAGTCATGTCCAAAGAGACCTACAAGAGAAATGCAGTTGTCTGCTCCACTTCAGGGCATTTCAAACTCTGTCCTATGGGTAGGTTAGGCAGACGAGGAATTAGTTTAAAACAAATAAAATATAGTACTTTTCCATACAGTGGGACTGTGGGTTAGCTGCCTATATATTGCATCATTGGCCCACTCCGTGTCTGCTTTCTCCAATGCTGTTGTGGAGCTGGTAAATAAGACAGAAGAGTAATGTCATCTTTCCAGTAATCTGTTGTTCTCATTGCTACTTAAGCTTTTTGACTAATTTTCTTCATTAATATTTGATGTTATACTGTTGCCCATTTTCTTTTGTTTTATTCATCTACAGTATAAATAAGTACTTATTACATTAATATTCATCCATACTACCCCAAGAGGGCAAAAGACTGGGAATTGCTATTTGAAATTACTTTTAGAGCTAAATTTGCTGCAAAATTATTTCATGCTGCAGTTAAAACCAGATGTATTAAATATACCTCAGTATTATCACAGACTAGTTATTTAATATATGGTTATTTTTGCTGGTTTTTTTGGTGGTTTGTTGGTTTGGGTTTTTGTTTTTGAGAGGTGCTCCTTTTCCCAAGATGCTTCCCTTTGAAGCTTAGGCTAGATTGCATTTCTCAGAAGTCTTTACCTTGCATTTGTTCGTGGTTCAATTTCCTCAGTCACCAGGATTCTCAGTCCATCAGCGTAATACAGTGAAGTCTCACAAAACTCACTGATCATGTTTTAAAAGATTGTTTTAAACCTAAGTTGTATTTCACTGGCAGATTCTTCACTTTGTTTTTAACTTACTCTTCCACTGTTTAGAATACATGCATGCAAGATATTTCAGTTTTGTTGTTTGTTTTTATTTTAATCAAACTACAAAAAGATTCTAAGTATTAATACTAAGGAATCATTCTGAGCCTGTAAATAGCTGAGGATAGACAACAAAAAAAGAAGAGTGAGTAACCTGCTGATTATATTAAATGAAAATTCATAGGTTTTGAACTAATCTGTTTTGTTTCTCCCCATTTTTTCTTCAAATCATATAATCTCATGAGAGCACCATGAGCTTTATTAATTTCAGTGAGGAGCCTTTGAGCCTTTGTCACAGAATTTTCTGATTTTTTTTCTAAATTGGTTTTGCCTTTATTGTAAATCAGTTTTAATACAAGATATAATGGCCTTTACCTTGTTTCAAAGGTTCACTCTCTGGATCACTCTTCTAGTTCTGTAATGATAAAGCAGATAATTTTCTGTTTCTCATCTAGTCAGTATTGGTACGTCAGTGTTGTCCTTGCACTGCCCTCTGCAAGAGCCAGAGCTGGCCACAGCAAGGTGCTAGACTAGCCCAGATAGTTTGAAACTTGATGTATTCTATGACACTGGAAAGTGGAAGTGGCCGAAGATCTTGCCCAGGGATGTAGAGAAAGAAGCTCTTAGTCCAGCTTGATTTCCGAAGTCGCTTCTTACTGAAATCCCAGCATTTGCTTGTTCTTCAGGTTTCTTCAAGCTTTCCTTTCATAGTTCGAAGAAAAAAACTTAAGAATATGAAGGTACCAGGGCTTGCTTCCATCTGGTTTCCTACGAGTATTTTGTTTTCCAGGTTCAGGAAATAGGTGTGAAGAGTTACAGCAAAATAAACATTTCTTCTGGGAGGTCTTACACTGGGCTAGCTTCATTGATTGGCTCATCTGGGATTCAGATGTGATTTATGGGAAATTGACAGCAAGTTCCTGTACATTTTGAAACCTTTAACCTGGCTTTAGCTAGTTTGTAAGTGATTAAGTGACAACTAAGAAAACCTTGTGTCAAAATCAGAATATTTAAATGTGGGGTTTAACAGTGTCTATGCTTTTGGGGTTTAACAGTGTCTGTGCTTTTTTAATCCTAATCAACAGAAGTTTTTCTGGTTCCTTACTGAATTTTGCTCCCCAAAATGCTACAGTTTACCTTAAAAGAGTGTTCATGTAGACATCTATTCATAAAGTGCTATGACTCCGATGAGAAACACTTGGGTACATGCTTCTCTAATGTGTCTATGACTTCTTTGTCTTCATCTTTTTTTGGGGCAGGATGGATGAAGAGGAATTCAACCACAAGATGTGTTTTTTTCCCCTTCTGTTTATGCATCTTAACTTTTAATACATTCAAGAAATAGCATTTAAAAGCATAGTTATGCCTCTGTCCTGACTTGGTCTCCTCTAAGGAAGATAGTGGAATTTTGGTTATTCGTATGAAGTTGTTTAGTAACTGCTTATGTGGTGGCAAATGAAGTTCTGCTGTAGATTAGAAACTGGCAGGGAAAAAACAAATTACGGAAAATAGGTCAGCAGTGTGCAAGGGCAAGAGGGATTTATTCCTGGAAAGCCTGCTCATTTTGAAAGAGGGGGAGTTGCTGATATAGCAACTTCGGTGAACAAGACACAATTATTTAGATTAGTTGAAAATAGGTAGGATTTTGGAGGAGGTAATAAAAGAGGGATGATATTAAGAGAGAGAGGGACATAGTGCAAGTTACTGAATGCTGAAATGAGTGCCTTGAGCTGTTTTTGAGACTGCAGATGAGCAGCATCCTTTCAAACAACGGTCTGAGGCCACAGCAGTAGAGACATTTTCAGTCGTCTCTGCTGCTGGAAGAAGCAGTCTTGGCCGTGCTTTGCTTCCTCCCTTGTGCCTCCCTAAGCTTTTATGAGGCTGTTAATTAGACTGAACTGGACCAGCCTGGGAAATGTAACCAATTAAAATTGTTTTTATTAAACATTAATTTTAATTTAGTTCTTTTGTATAATGATACAAATGCTTGAATAAACTGAAAGGAGAAGGTGGACAGAGGAATCCAGTGCCAGACATGACCATCTGGGGAGGGGAAAAGAGGAGACTGCTGCTTTCAACAACCCACATCTGTGGTTTGTGCTGGCCTTGCAGAATAATGAAATGCTAGGCTGAGGTGTTATTGTGGGCTGCAGGATGGAAATACAATTGCTTGGAAATGCTGTACCACCATCACACATGCTGAATTCAATCCAAACTGCTCTGACTTGGTGTGGAAAAGGAAGGGAAAGAATCACAAATGGAAATAGAGTCTCTGAGAAGAAGTTTAAAAAGAATTAATTTTATTGAGGAGCTGGGATTTCTTCTGCTGCAACAAATGGCACTAAATGAGTTGTTTCTTGAAATGCCCTCCTTTTCGTGCCAGTTAGTTTGCAGAGTGCCTCTGGAGCTTTGGTTGTAGCAGTTGTGTGATGTCCTACACTTTGTTCCTTGGTGCATTTTAGACAAAGAGGTTGTCTTTTGTGGTCCCTGGATAGCTTAGTGAGGTGGTGATGATGAAGTTTGGCTGTTGATCATGTTTCATCACATGCTGTGTAAGGGTTTTGCATGGCAGTGAGCAGTGCATGTGTGCTGGTGCAGGCCCAGGACCAAAGTGCTCCAAGGGCGTCGGTGCTTTTCCCAGCTGTTCTCCAGCCACCGTCCTCCAAGAGGTGGTTGGGTGTGGGGTGCTGCCTTTCTGGTAGAGCTCAGGCGTACATGTGAATACTTTACATTTCTCTTAAAGTAAGGCTCTGTCTGTCTCAGAGACATCACCAAAACTGAAAGCATCTAAGGCGGGAGATGAACCTCAAAAACAGGGAAATAAATCTTTGGTGCCTCAGTTTCCTCGAAAAAATAATCTAATCTTCCTGAGGGTGCAGTGAAGCTAAAGTCATTATTGTCCATTAAATGCTTTTGCCATACTGTGCTGGAGGGCACTACAGAAGTACTGAGTAGTATTTATTTTAAATTTGATTTAATGCTTTTGATTAAAAAATGAATAAAATTGTCATAGACCAGATTGTAACCCTGTAGGCACTTGGAATGGAGCATTTGTAAATGAAGCATTTACTGAGAAGTTTGAAACTGTTTTTCATGTTGATTTCAACAAAACAAATTGAGCAAAGAACAATGAAAAATGCTATAGCATTTTCTTCTATTAAAATGGTGAATTTGTTTGGTGCCTAAGGTAAAATCCATGTTGTGCAAAAGACCAAAAAAAGAAAATTCTACAGCATAACAGGGAAACTCAACTGAAGCAATTTTAGTGGAGTTTCTCAGTGGAATGAGGTGGAAAAAAAAGTGGAATGCAGCTGTGCAATTCAACAAAAGAGAAGTAAAAGATAAAATTGCAAAATGGTGAAATCTCATCACTCAAAATTTCACAGGACCTGAGAGCAGGCTTGGGTGCCTTGTCCCTCTGCATCAAGGCCAGGTGTCCTGCATCACCGTCATAGTGCTGAGGCTCCCTTCCAGGTCTTCCTCCTCTGGGACTTGGGGCCAGAACCTTGCCTGGTTTTGTTCTTTTAGGGAAGGAAGGGCTGGAACAGTAAGACTTAATGTTATGCTACATGCACGTTAGGGCTCCTTCACCTCAGGTGTGTTTGTCCATCTACGTGATGTGTAACACAAAAGACCTTTAGAAACAGGTGTATAGGTGTTTTTACTTTTAATCAGTATGAATATAAATTTAAAAAGCCATAAACTAGAGCTATGTGTTAGCAAATCCTAGCAAATGAGAAGTGGAGATAAATCACTGTCTAAGTGAGAGGAAACCCATGGATTTTTCTTTAAGCAAGATGATAAGATAAAGTATCAGTGGAACTGAGGGCACGCTTGTTAAGTTTGCTGATGACACGAAGCTGTGTGGTGTGGTTGACACTCTGGAGGGAAGGGATGCCATCCAGAGGGACCTGGACAGGCTGGAGACGTGGGCACAAGCAAACCTCATGAAGTTCAAAAAGGGCAAGTGCAGGATCCTGACCCTGGATTGGGGCAATCCCAAGCACAAAATACAGGCTGGGTGAAGAATGGTTTGGTAGCAACCCTGAGGAGAAGGACTTGGGGGTATTGGTTGAGGAGGGGCTGGACGTGAAAATGTGCACTTGCAGCCCAGAAGGCCACACTGGGCTGCATCCAAAGCACCGTGGGCAGCAGTGAGAGGGAAGGGATTCTGCTCCTCTGCTCTGCTCTGGTGAGACCCTGCCTGGAGTGCTGCATCAGCCGTGGGGCCCCCCATCCTAAGAAAGATGCCGACCTGACGGGGCGAGTGCAGAGGACACCCGAAGATGACCAGAGAGCTGGAGCACCTCTGCTGTGAAGACCAGCTGAGAGAGTTGGGGGTGTTCAGCCTGGAGAAGAGAAGGCTCTGGGGAAACCTTATAGCACCTCCTAGTACTTAAAGGGGGCTTAGAGTAAAGCTGGGGAGGGACTTTTTACAAGGACATGTAGTATAGGACAAGGGATAATTGCTTCAAACTGAAAGATGTTAGGTCAGATGTTAAAAGGAAATTCTTTACTGTGGGAGTGGTGAGGCACTGGCACAGGTTGCCCAGAGAAGTTGTGGATGCCCCATCCCTGGAAGTGCCCACGGCCAGGCTGGATGGGGCTCTGAGCAGCCTGATCTGGTGAAAGGTGTTTCTGCTCATGGCAGGGGATTTTAACTAGATGAACCTTAAGGACCATTTCAAACAAAACCATTCCACAATTTTATGGTTCTTTGGGCGAAATTAACAGGAGGATTGTTAGTAATGCAAAAACAAAAGCTTTGAAAGTTGCATTTTCTAAAGGAGACAGAACTCAAAGAATATGTCGTTAGTTTAAATTCCCACCAATGTACAGACTTTTGCCTTATTGGAAAACAGATATTTTAATCAAATTTTTAAAAAAACAAGTCTTCAGTGAGCTTTTTGATGTAATTTCTGAACAGTCCTGAGCCATGCTGAGAAAAATATCCAGAATTGAATTTTGTTATTAAGATGCCTGTGTGAGTAAAATGATGTTTTGTGTGACGGGGAACAGAGTGCTACACTTTTACCTTGCTTCTAAATTGACTCTTACGTTCAGTGCTCCAGGGGATTGAACTGTTCTGTACTTGGCTGAAGCTAGTGAAATCCTTGCATGCTGATATGGATCTGCAAATCAAGCAACAAGGGACCATTTCAGATTAAAAAAGAAAAAAAGAAATGAATAAGGATGAAAGAGCTATGAGACCTATTTGAAAATTGCCTAATGACAAATTCAAGTTGCTAAATAAGAAATGCTTTTTGTATCTTAAAAAAAAAATCCTCAGAAGGATGAAAATCATGGTCTTTGAAAAGGTGAGGTGAATAATAATATATTCAGGAGTGTTACAGGGAAAATGTGAAGTGATTAATACAGAATTGTCTCCTTCCCTTTGTCTCAATATCAAGGGGAAACTATGTGACTTATCTATAATACATCTCTGCAGAAGTCTTTCAGATCTCTAAACTTATAGGTGGAGGCTTGTACACTTGGATTTCTGCAGGGAAAGTGTGTCCCAATTTCATGTTTCCATTGTCATTTTTTTTTTGTCTTTTAAAAATCACACAGGACTTAATGCCTTTTTTTTTTTTCCCAGTGTCTATATACAGAATAAACTAACTTGTCAGATTAAAGGGAAAAGTATTTAAAATTCTGTTGCTCTACATTAGTTACGAGCAGGTGAATTCAGTGTGGATCTATTTATAGGAGAACTAATGGATGTGCCTAACTTGACCTACTTTAGACTACTCAACAGAAAAAAACAAACACAATGTACTTGTACCACTGCTATGTAATCTATTTTTTTCCTACCTTACAAACAAAATAATATCTTTGTTGTTGTGGCCTTCTAAATACATACATCTATTTAGAAGCATTTGTATATCTACAGCTGTAGCTATAGCTACATCTATCTATCTATCTGTATGTGTATATATTTATTTCATGGATGTCATAATAACAGTCCATGTTAGGAGTATATTGTGGGTTTTTTAGTTCCATAAACATCAACTTCTCCATATCAAACAAATGCTTCTGGTTCTGAAATCCCAGAACTGTATTACCTGGCATTCTGGAGTAGGAAGAGCTCAAATTCTGAAAGAAAGTTAGGCTTCATTTTGTAAAAATCACCCCTGTTGTGAAAAAATTCAAGTGAAGCACCTTGTTCCAAAGCAGGGGCAGTTTTGTCTCTGTGTGCGGGTGTTACATGAGTTAGCAAGGGGTGGTCTATAGGAGCAGGGTATGTATCAGTTACCACAATGAAAGGGAAAATAAATCATGTATGAAGACATCAACCAGAGTGTGTTTGTTACATGCCAAGCGCTACACTTATGTTGGTTCACCTTGTGGGGATCTCTGAGGTAATTCCTGCATTATGCAAGGTAGATGATAACCAGGCCTGGCCTTTGGGCTAAACTTTGCAGGGGAATTTGATTATACATTGACCTATAATTGTAGCCTTGTTTCAAGTAAAGCTGATAACTATTTCCTTTAAAGATACTTCCCATGATTCTGACATCAAAGTAAGACTTTGAATCTGTATTTAATATGAGCCCTAATATTTGTTTTACACTGGCAGATCTTGGTGGTCTGTATGTCAGTCTGTGAATCATATGAGAAGAGTATAAAATTTCAGAGATTTGAACATGGAAATATTATGTAGATAAGCCTTATTTAAAACAAACAAAGAGCAGACTTACACCTGTGAAACAGATATGTTTTGAATCCTAAGAGAAACAGAAAGCAGAATAAAGACTGTAACTAGGCAGTTACACAAAATGGACCCATTTTTAAGGCAACAATCAATTTGAGGTAATTTGTTATAGTTGTACATGGGTCTATGAGAGAGTTACTTCTCTTTGTAATAGGATGGACACATCTATAATTTGTTATTGATCAGATCTTCAGAAAGCTCTTCAGATGCTTCGCTTAATACTAAAAGTGTGACAATCCATTCTTTATGTATTTCAAATATGTAGCACATGAGAGGTTAGTCCTTTATTGTTGTACCTAGTCTTTTGGTTGATTTTATCATTACGTTTGGTTTTAAAGATTAATTCTAGTGGACTCCCCAACAGGCAGCACTATAAGTGCTGAGAAACCTTGCCTGGTCCTGCCAAATATTTTCTGGCTATTCCTATTAGCTGTGGCTGGTTTTACTTATAGGTTGCTCTGTAAGTGAACTGTCTGACAAATTCATTATGTGATGAAATGCCTTGAGTTTTATAGTTCTTCATATACTTGGCATCTAATAAAATGTTTAAAAAGTAGATTATGCACTGCAGGTGTTACTAGGTGCTAAGAAAAGGAAGAGATGAAGCTCATCTGGTATCTTTGAGCAAGAAATGTTTTGTGGCTTAGCATCCTAAGCTGCTGCTGAGACATTTGAGATCCATTTTAATATTTCTGCTTTTCAAAGTGTCACATCCAAGGGTCTTATATTTGCCTTTGCAAACATGTAGTATTATCCCCAACATGATAATAGGGAAATGCACTTTTGAATGATTTTTACCACTATCATATAGCAAGTCAGTGCAGGAAATTAGAAAGGACCCAATATTGTCTTCATCTTAAGTCTCTCTTTAATATAATAAATATATCATGAAGGTATTTTTTAAAGTTCAGTTTGGCAACACTTTACCCATTCGTCAGTGAACAGAAACTTAGGGCACTGTTTTGTCATCATTGTATTATTTTGTAATGTGCTATGAGTGTTACAGTGGTGCATATTATATGTGGACTTGGAGCTGTTGCAAAATGACTGCAAAAATAGTTTTGTGCTCCAATAATACTTGAGTCTTCTTTAAAATGTCTCTTAAATATGATTTGGTGGGAACAGCTACATATTTTTGTTATCCATTTGATACTTGCCATCTGTAGAGGAGCCTAGATGCATGGATTTGTTCTGGTAGCTATCGCTTTGCAGCACATCTCCTCCCTCTGCCTCCCACCCTGGACTGTCAGTGGTCCTGTAGAAGTCATTGAAACAATCCAGAGTGGGATGACCTCAGTCTGGGGAAAACAAACGCTGTAGTTTTCAGTCCAACAGCAAATACGGGCTCTGAAATACGATTACAATGCACATTGTGAAAAGCTTGAGAATCAGTGGTGCTTTAGACATTACTAATGGGCAATTTCTCTGTCAGATCCCATTTTGTGCTGTTTTCCTTGTATGGGGCTGCCAAGTTGCATGAGTGTTTGCGATTTTTGGCTAATAATTTTTTCCCTTTACCTCAATATTCTTTTCTCTGCTGGTAGGCATAGACTATTCAGATGCATGAATTAAAAAGCACATTTGATCAACAACAAAAAAACCTTTTGACTTTTAATGCATTTCTTGCTGTTTGTTGATAAGCTACCACTGTAAAGACATATGCAGGATTTTCTTTACTGTGAAGAAGCAGAAGTGGCAAAATGTCTCAAGTTAAATTCACTAGCAGGAGAACCTTTTACCTAACCTGCTAAAGCTCTTCAAAGGCTCTCGTACTTTTCGGTGCTGTCTGCAATGCCTACTGTAAAAAGAATTAACTGCAGCATAATCTAGTAAAAATCTTTTTTAGTGGAAGCTCTGCTACCTGGCCAGGCAGTATTTGTGTTGTGCTCCTGCCACCAGCCTGGCTTGCTGTGTGATAGAAGTGTGTGCCACCAAATCATTACAGAACATATGTGTGTCGTTTCAGTGATGCATCACAGGTTGTTGAGCCCCTAAAGACCACTGACTTCAGTGAAGCTCTAAATTGATACACACTACAAAATAGCTCTTATACCATAGCACTTGTTCAGTATAATAATATTATTAGTATTGCAAGGCTTTTAATACATGTTTTTAAAAGAGTCATTATGAATGAAAAAATGCTAATTATTCTAAATTGAATGAATTGTCACATACGTTTGCCAAAGGAAGGTTGTATCAAATTATATTCATTGGCTCTCTGGTGTTCTGCTTTTTGGACAATAGGAAATCAAATTCATCTCTCTTTAAATCTGTAAAAACATTTCCTTTTAAGGCACTTTGAAACAGAAATAGTGCCATCATGAAGCCAACCAGGTTTAAGGCTCAGCTTGATCAGTTTAATAAATGGGAAATAAGAGATGATTGCCTGTGATAGCAGGGAATGAATTTGATATTCATCAGAGATCTGAGAAATCCCTTCCATTCTGCACTCCTCTGTGTCTATATGATATCTATTCACTGATTTGACAGAGCAAGGCAAATTTCATTTTAGAGTAGTGAAGCATATAAAAACTATGTGAATATTGTCATTTCCAATTGCAGGATGACCATCCTGCAGAAGGATGTGAGTAACATAGGGATTATTGAGATGTAGAGAATGTTAACTTGTATATGTGTGTGTGCGTGTATATATATATATATATATATAAATATACGATAAAATAATTCTTTGCATGCTTTTTTTTTTGTGTTTAAGTGGATGATGATATAATGTAAAGTTTCTGTCTCCCTGGATTACCAATAATAGCTGTGCACCGAGTACAGAGCTGTTAGGAATTACACAAAGCTCTCACGTAATTATTTGTGCATATATATGTATGTTCAAGAGGGAACGTAGCCTATTTTTTGTATTCAATATTTTTTGGGTTTTCCCCATGTTGTCTTTGTAACTGCTCTTCAGATCTGATTGGAAATTGCCATTCTCTGGAGAATTGGCCGGTTAATCAAAAAGTGAGAACATTAGCACAAAAGCCTGATGCTGGTGTATTTGTGCTAGTTAAGACACAGGAAAATAGGTCCCTTAGGAGCTGTTTCCCATCAAGTGTGATCATACAGAGAGAGAGAGAACCTACTTTATGTTGCAAGAACCAAACAAACATTTATGAAGCACAGCTGCCAGGAGACTAATAGTGAATATGTCTCTTCTTCCATAATCATTAGAGAGATGTGCAAGAGACTGATAGGGGAAATATGAAAGGAAGGGCGTATTTTAATAGCATAAGCTTTATTTTATTTGTGTCTTGGCTGAGGAAAAAAATATTGTCAGGAACTTGTCATTATTGATAATCTGTCCTTTTCTGCCGTAAAATCTAAAGCACTTGTTGGGTGTTACATACTGTTCCTTTCAGTTCGGTTTTTACAGGACTTACACTTACTATGCCAAAATTTAAAAAAATGAAATGGTAGAAAGCAAACAACCCAGTGTCTGGTGCTCCCTGGGAAAGTGACTCTCACTGTGATGCTCACTGAGGCGGTGCTGTCTCCAGCCGGGTCTCAGGCCACACAGCCACTGCTGAGGGACTGAGCTGACTGAATACCATACTCATATATGGTATTAATGCAAGATACAGAAATAATGTTACCACATCTTATCAGTGTTATATCAGCTCAATAATATCTGAAGTTTAAATCAGTCACATTCTTGAAGGAGGAAATTGGGTTTAATTGCAAAATACCAAGAAGAAAACTCTCTTTGCTTTTCATTTCATTGAAGTCTGGGCATTGCAAGACTTCCAGAAAAGTCTGGCTTCTCACATACTGCCAGCTCAGCAGGTAAACATCTTTATGTCCATGCAAGTTGTCCTTTCATCATATTAAAATATGCAAACAGTACTGACATCATATTTCCTTTGGATAAGTGTGATAAAAGCAATAATTCCTAAAAAAAATTACTTACCAAAGTTATTTTGTAAAGATGATTACTACAGCAAGAGTGACATATCATCGCTTTCCCTAATCATTATGGCTCATCTTGCCAGCTTCTTAAGGAGTTGGGAAAATGCACAAGAACTGTAAAGGAGGCCCAGACAGAGCTCTCTTTCCTGCCCTTGTGCGGGTACATTTCAGTGTATCTAAATCTGTTTCCACAATCAGTTCTTTCCTCTTGGAGCACATATGCTGCAGACTGGCAGTGCTGGGTTAATGGTTGGACTTCATGATCTTAGAGGGCTCTCTCAGCTGAAATGGTTCAATGCACAAGATAGTTGCTGTCTACATTATAGGTGTACTGGTGGTCAGTGGAGCAGACCTTGCCAAGGAGTGCTCAAGTAATTTGAAAGAGTTTACTCTCTTTCATACAACCATTATCACTAAAATATCACTTTCTGAACAATAATGAAATAATTATTATACCCCCCTGAACTGGAAAAAATCCAACCAAACTACCCAAGCCAAACACCTTTACTTCTATTTTTTCCCCCAGTTATTGGTAGAATGGAGATGTTGCTGTTGAATTGAGAGATGTGATTAAGTGTTCAGAGAAGATAGATTTATACATAAGCCTTACAGGCCTTCAGAGCCCATTTCCCATTGTGTCTGCCTGAAGCAGTTTGTGATCCTCACTTTTTTAGATCAGGCACCTAGAAACAAAGGTTGCACGAATGAAACATGTAGGAATTTAATATTCAGACTCCCTGGCTGGTATTGAGTTTTCTTTAGAAAAAAGGGAACGTGAAGCTCTTCTGCTTCTGTTTTGGGGAGTTCATGAGAAGTGTATTGAAAAGCAGAGATGAGTGAGAAAGTGCTTCTTTGAAGATAAAGTTGTGGATTAATCGGAGGCAGGAGCTGATATTTTGGTAACGGAAATTAAAATTTCCAGTAAGACAGGGAAAGCATGGCTGGTTTTGAGCTTTGGAAATGACACTAGGCAGATTTAATTCTGAAGTTTTCTGAGAAAATGTAATTAAAAGAACTGTTTGGGTTCATATATGTTGGATAAGGTTCTGTTGGCAAGAATAGTGCTGACATTCCTTAACACAGCAGATTTTGTAATCTTACGTGGTGATAGACTGTCTTCAAAAATAAAAACGTAATTTGCAACTTTTCATATGTATTTCATTAACACTGTGCAGGTGAACTGTGAAATGGACCTTTTTATAGGTAAAGATTTTAGCACTAATAGTCCATTTTGATCAGTTAACATAATTTTTCAGTTTTTGAGTCATTAATTTTATTACAGAAACTTAGGAAAATAATGATTTTATAAATCAAACAGTGGGAAATTTTACACTGAGCACATCAAGATATGAAGAAGTACATTGGAAGAGATGGTTTGAATTTTCCTCTGTGCTGTAAAGATGAAATGATCTTTAATTACTCTTATTTCAATTTTGGAAAAAAACACATTCTGTCTTTAGTAGCTGTACATTAAAAGTGGCATCTTTTGATATAACAGATATCAGTGTTTTTATATAGAGAAAAGAACCCTTACACTTTTTGGAGCTTGCTCAAATCAGTTATTTCTGAGAAATATCTGTGCTAATATCTGCGTGGGTTCACAAAAACTTTCTTGCTCTGTTAAACGTCCTTTTCCTTGTTTACCTCATCCAGGTCAAATTTGCCTTTCAGAAGAAAACTGCTTTCCAAATAAAGAAATAATTGCTTGATGCAAAGATTTTCACAGCTACTTAGTTACTTTTCATAGTAAATCAGAATTTTAAGTCAAATCCCTCTGCAGGTGTCCAATTTTTCTCTCAGTTCACTGCAATGTAAATCAAAATCTGTGTTATTTTGAGAAGAAAAGAGAGTCTGATTACTGTAATATTAAAGATTTTTAAAAGGGTACATCATACATCTCTTGATTATGGTAGTAGTGCTTTCATTAGGATTTTGATTCCTCCTCTAAGCACCTATTTATGGGCACATGCATGTTTCTGATACAGATCTGTCTGCTGTCCAGGAAAAGCCAGACAGAGGCGTGTGAGAGCTGCTGTGTCTTAATTGCTTGGATAACTGACAGTCAGTGTGGTTCCAAAACTTGCTGTGTTTATGATTCTCAATACAAAAGGCACAAAATGTAGATGTGATGGTGCCAGATAGCATCTGTTTTACGTAGCTTTTGATTTGCAGTTTCTGATTTGTTATACCCCGATATTGAAAGGTGCATAGAGGTGGGAGGCAGCTAGGTTGGCTGTTTCCTTTGACCTGGCTGCACTCGAAGTCAGGCAGAGGGATGCTCCTTTCCTTGGCAGAAAAAACGTCTGGACCACCAGGTGGGACAGAAAGAAAGGGAACAGAATGTTCAGCAAGTGGAGGAGCCTAGGTCTGAGCAGACAGGAGGTGGTGGGAACAAGAGCAAAGATACTCTCAGGGCTGGGAAGGGTGGAAAAAAGGGTTTGTACAAGGATTTAGCTCAAGTATTGCACAGGGGGCTGTGTCCCAGGAGGGCACTGAAGGCAGGTCTATCAAGAGCAAGCCCAAAGGACTGCTGCAAACACTGAGTGGGGCAAGGGGAGCTTTGTTTAGAGACTTACTTTAAAGTAGTCAAGAGAAAAGTCTGTGGGGCTAAAGAGTGATGAAGTATAGGAGCCAAGTGTTACTATATGAATGATGCTTACATTACACATATAGAGATGTCTGCTAAAATGACACAGCGTAAAGCCAGACATTTATTTTTTAGCAGAGGCATGTCTACAAATAGATAGGATGTTATTTCAATCTCTGCTTCCATGTATATATATACTTCTTGCACGTTTGCTTGGAAAAACCACACATGCACAATTGTCAAAAGCCATTGTATTAACAAGGTCATGTTCATCTGTGATAACCTTTTGTCGTAACTGAGATTCAAAATAGGGTTTCATCAGCAACTCTGATGGAAAGAGTTCTCTTTAGGCTAGTAATAGCTTGAGTGCAATAAAAATACAGTTTTCTACAACCAGCAATGTCCCTAACTTCAAACCAGGAAACGCATGGCAACAGTGATTTTCAAGATGCCTCTTTTCAGTATGAAACAACTCCAAGTGTTCTGATTTTCCTTTATAAGCCTTTTTGCATGTGACTTTAGAATTGTCATGAAGATTTGAATATTTACTTAATTTTAAACTTTATGCAGTGGTACATATTGATCTTCAACTGAAATCAGTAAATATGCAGTTGTAGGCAGGTTCAAGATGCTGGTTAACCTTTGACGTGCATTACTTACCTTGTGCTTAACAGAGAGAGATGAGGAGGTGCGTATTAACGCCTCTCGAGACACAGGATCATCAATATCCCAAGCAGCTTGGCCTCACGCAGTGTGCTGCTTTCCACGATGCACAAGGCATATCCACAGCCCACGGAAGCCTGATGCATCCAGCTTCCTGCTTTTGCAGATTCCCTGTGGAAGTGTCAATGGGATGTTACCGTCTCTGCCTGCCTTTAACTTCTCTTCAATACTTTAATAAGTTGTATGACTCTGTGTGCTAAACTCATAACCTATCACATATTATTTCACTGACCTGATGGCTCTGGCTCTAGAGTCTGGCTGTGTTTGAAACCTACTGTTCACACTTAGTAATATTTTCTGTTTGATTACATGGGTATTTAAAAGTATAAGCTTCTAATAATTAACATACATATAAGAATGGG
Source organism: Melanocharis versteri (assembly GCA_013397845.1). Lineage (NCBI taxonomy): Eukaryota > Metazoa > Chordata > Aves > Passeriformes > Melanocharitidae > Melanocharis > Melanocharis versteri. The sequence continues at coordinate 1,204,618 of VZTG01008664.1, read as the reverse complement.
TTTGGATCTTCTTACTGGAAGTCCTTGAATTACCCTGATCTAAATTTGAAAGTACAGCATTCACAACTTTGACATTAAAGTTATACATTTGTTGAATAATGTATGTACTTTTTGGAAAGTGAAATTAAAAATAAAATCAATTGGTTAGCATTAGAGCCTCACGTAACTCTTTGATGTCAGCCTTTTCTGGCGTGCTATTAATAAAGGCCATGATAAAATGTTTAAAGAGCTCTTGGTACTTCATGGAATTACAGAAGCTGCATTTTCTTACACTGTTTTTAAGTCTTTGCAAATGAGCCTCAGTGATCTGCCTTGTGTGTTGTCAACCCCCAGTAACATGCTCAGGGAGAGCCTGGGAGGAGTTTCCCCAAACACTGCTGACCATCAGCTGATTTTGTGCTTTTGCTTGTCAACCTTTTTAAAAAATGCTGACTGTGATAGCTTCTGTAGCACGGCTTTTATAACTGTAGTAAAATTATGATATAACACTGGCCAACCTATAAATTTCATTGCAAAAATGCATAAAGTGACAAAAACCAATTTAGAACAGTTTCAGGCAGAAGAGGAAAGATTTTTGTAGTTGTGGAAGCACAACATTTCCACTGCTCATGTGGTAACCCCAATAATCTGAGAATGGTAAAATGTCATTACTAAAATGAGTTAATAAAATTAAATGTAGGTTTAAATAATTTAATTTTTTTTAATATCTAGGATGAAGATCGAGCAGAGGAGGACAACAGCAGAGTTGAGCCTGTTGGACATGCAGACACTGGTTTGGAGAATGCTACCAATTTTTCCCTGGAGTAAGTTACTGGCAGAACATACTGTTTTAACGAGTCTTAAGATTGAACACAAACTAGCAAAGTACTCAGAATAATACGAGTGATACTGCTCTTAAGAAAGCGGGGTAATCTTTTTTAGGTCATGTGTCATTTTGGTTTTAAACAATGGACCTTTTTAAAACATATTTTAAACAATTTTAAAAGCTTGTGTTAAAGATGAGCATTGGAAACTTGACATTTATAAGTGCTGATGCTACAGTAGATTTTCTGCCTCAGAGAAGATGCTTATTTGATAGAACTTTGAGAACTTGACAGAAGGAATAGGGTCAGTGCTAGTACAAATAGATCAACAGGCAAGAATTTCAAAGGGGAAAATAATGATTCCAATCACTAGTTCACAGTCTCTAGGAAGATGTGTCAGGGTCACAAGTTGTGTGGTCAAAAACCTCATACTTTGTGAATGGATCAAAACTGGTGTTAGCTCCACCTAATTTAAAAATACAATCACTAAATGATATTTTATGTCATCAAAAGATACAGCAAACTTGACCTTTTGCATTTCATTGAAAAGAACTGATCCATACCTTGTTATGGTATTAATGAGAAAATATCCCTTCTAGCCTTAAATTAAATCTTTTAAATTGATTAACTTAATTTTTAAATAAAATTAAATCTTCTGCTCCTCTTATTTTTGAATTAAATTATGAATTAGGGGCAGAGGGTTTAAATGCTAGATAAAGATCATGGTGACATCTATTAGGCAGTAGAACATGCATTTTTTTACTTGGTTCCATTTACAAAATCTGTTACGTTGTAAATTCCAAATGCTGTTTCCTAAATAGAATTTGCAGAACTTCTGTCAAATTTAATGCTTCCTGGTGTTGCTTTTAAGTAACTTATTGACTTCTCATCATATGCTACTTCATTTATGTTTTGTTTTGATCTCATACTTCTTTGCATGTTTGTTTGAAGCAGTTGGCCCAAACTTCTGAGAAAATCAGGAAGCCAGATTGAAAGAATCTCTCTTAGGAAGCGATCATTTCCTCTTGTTTTCTGTTTTACGGAATTTAACATTTGAATTAGGGATAGAATTTTGGGGTTTTTTTTTTAAAGAAAAAATGTAAGAAAAATGAGTGCAGAGATGTTTAATGTGCATTTTGAACAAGTGAAAAATGAATGACTCAAGCAGTAGGACAAGCTAAATGGTGTACACTGGATATGGAAACTAAGTGTTTTTTTTTTTTTAAATTTAAGCTGTGTTTCCACTCACGCAGTTCCAGGTAAATCACACAGATTCTCACTTGTTTTCTTTCTTAGCCCTTAATTTTCTTCTAAGCTAATAGCAAAGTCAGAAAAAAGTTGATTATGGATAATCACAGGCCTACCAATAGCAAATGATATCTTCTAGAGTTCCTTTTGGAGGTCGGAGGAGTTGCTTGAATCCTGTGAGCTGCTTTGCACACTAGTTAATGAAAACTTCACCTTAACATACTGTGAGAAGGAAATTAAGTCAGCCTATACAGAAACTGCACATGGAACAGTATGAAATGCTGTATTGATCTCAGTCTTAGAACATTGGTCCAAGTCTGAAGCATAACATGTTTTTGGCAGAAGTCTCTCAGCCCCCCTGTTATTGCACTACTTTCTTGAGCTAACAGTGACAATAAGGATAGAGACCTTCCATTCATGTCATTTAAAAATCAATGTAAAAATTCAGACACCAGCTGAGGTGAACAGTGAATGTAAAGGCTACCTTAAAAATATATTTAAAAAATTTAATGTAGGAGAAATGTAGAACAAACTGTAACCCAGGATTTGTGTTGACTTCCCAACCATATGTGGTCTGGTTATTCTCATACTCCAGATTAAGAGCTGCAAGCTTTCATGATGGGCCACCATATGATCAAGAGCTTATTGAAGGAAGTAGAAAATATTTTATTGCTATCACAGGGCATTTGTCTTGCTCTTTGCTCCATTTCGAGATTAAATTTTATTTGTATGCTTACAAGGAACAAGCTTTCCAACGATCTGTGTGTATATATATATAGTGCCAGGAAATATGGAAAAAATATGTAATACAAGAGAGGCATAAGCCACAGATTTAGATTGTGGCTTCTGTTCAGTTCTCTCACTTCCAGTTTTACTGAGAAGTTCGGCCTTCGCGTATTATTTTCTCATTTGTGTATTTATAGCTCTTTATGGTTCATGGGCTATATTCCACCTTTCCAGATGTGGGCATGTTTCAAACACATTAATAGGTCTAAATCTATTTCTACAATTTTTGCATGTTGCTTTCTGTACCTGTATTTTCTTCTTCTGCTTTTTTCCTCACTACAGCAAAAATTATAATTGAAAACTAGATGCATGGTTGCTTCAGGGGACGTCTGGATGGTTTTGAATGTTACAGTTAAATCTTACTTCGGAAACTTTGCTTAGTAAGGAGATGCAGGAATCTTCCAGTAAAAGAAATGGAATTACAATAAAACAGATTAATGTGTTTTAAAACTGGAAGGATTTAGCCAATTAAAAATTTAATAATTCTCATTTGATTATGAGGTAGTTATGGGAAAGCTAATGTTAAAATTTAGCATTGGCTCTAAGATAAAAAAGTAAAGCATGCTAGTGCTATGATGAGCTTTTAGGCTTCTGAGGAAAAATTGTGTGTGGCATTTAAGGTATTTCTGCTCAGTGGTCAGTTTAACTTTAGAATAAGAAACAAATAAAGCAATATGCATGCAGTGATGATGATGAGACCTATTTTTATGTATCCAGCTAAGTTTTGATTTCCGTTGGTTCTATTTAATTGAACTGTTTTTGATGATTGATCTCCTTTCATGCCATCAGATTAATCTTCAGGTACGTAGTATTCAACAATGCTTTCATCACCATGACTTGGTTTCTGGAATGGTTTTGTTTCTCTGTGTATGTTTGTGTGGGGTTTTTCGGTTCCTTCACAGTACATGTTCATATTCCCTCATTCGTCATTGTCTCACAGTGATATGGTAAAGCTCGTCGAAGTCTCCAATGACGGCGGGCCTTTGGGAATCCATGTAGTGCCTTTCAGTGCCCGAGGCGGAAGGTAACGTATCGTGTAGGATTTTATCTGCATTGTAATTTGCTGTGGTTTATCTTGGTTGCGTTAATTTCTGTACTGTGTGCCTTTGCCTTCTGTAGAATATTGTCTGTTTTTCAAGAGGCAGTCTCCCTGATTAAGAAGGAAAGAAGTGCAAATTTACTGACTCTGTGCTTGGAATGGACTCCGTAGTTCAAAAGCTCAGCTTAAAAGGAGTTAGAATTGTAATCTCAGGGGAAATTGAAGGATAAAGACATTTCCTTTTGGACTCCTAAAATTTATAAACTTCTGCCCTAATTCAGGTGGATATTTGTGCAACATTTCCTTGCTGACTGTTTAAAGCCACAGGTTCCCAAATAACAGCAGGAGTATAAACCAGAGCTGTCCTACCCTTTTGCTTGTTAAGAGTGGGGGAGAAAACAATTGCCACACTTTACAAATTTCATGTTGTCCCATCTGTTGGGGTTAAAATGAAATAGCAAAACCAGTTGAAACATTCTGGTTTGGGGGAAGGTTAACTGGTTTTACAGGCTGAAACTGCTGAAGTTTGATTGTTTACAAAAAAAAAAAAGTGTCAAGAAAGTAGTTTACATTAAAAAATACAATGTGGGGGATGTTATTAATAAACAGTATACATAATCTCTAATACTTTGTTAATGTAGAGTTTTAGTGTTTAGAGTCATTAAGATAATCTCACAAGAAAAGCTGAAGTTTTGTATTAATTAGTGGTGGATTTGAAACTTTTAAGTACTTTGAAAATTGATAATTTTTCAACAATATATGCAAATTTTATTTTGATGTTGCATATTCTAAATACACACTGTATTTTTTTTCTTTAAGGAAAAGGGGAACAAATATATATATATCTTAAAAGTAATCTTTGCACATGAAGAGGGATGTTGTGTTCTCATGTCTGTTGTCCCAGTAGCAATTTCAGTCATATAATTAAAAACTAATGAAATAATAAAACAAACTTGCTATACAAGTGTATCTCTCAAATATTAATATGCTATTTTCAGAAATACTAGAGTATTTTAGGTATTTTTCCTTCTATACCAGATACCTTCATGGGATTTTAAACACAGTATAAGAGCTTTATTTGCAGTCGTTACTTAAAATCCAATGCTTTCATAGTTGTACTGACATGTATTATGAGAAAATGTAATTTGTTTTACTTTAAGGCCACTTTTTCTGGAGACTACAAGTATTAAGAGCAAACTTCTGTTAAGTGGTGAATTCTCTTCATAATCTGAAATTCAGTAAATTCAGTGTGGGGATGGAAAGGGCATGAGTGAACAGTACTTCAAACATAACTCAGAAGTAAATCCGATAGAGTTAGAAATGGTTGAAATGTTCACACGGTTATCTGGGATTTAGACAGTGTGAAGGCCAAGGAAAAGACCGGTTTAAGAATGTCAACTGCCTACAAAGTACTTGTTTAATAAAACTGATGTTAAAATATGTATTTTGACATTTTGAATAAGAATTTTCACTTGAGTAAAATTCGCTTCCAGCCTGTTAATGTGGTTGTCAAGTCTGAGGCAAAGCTTAAACTGTTCATACATAATGAGACCATGTTAAATGAAAAAGCCATAAACACAGAAATAAAATACATAATTTTTTTTCAAAGAATGCTAACTATGTCATGCAAAATTATATGATAAAATTTTGCTACAGGAAAGCCAATTTTAAACAAAGATGTTTCAAATCAGGGCAAACTGGAAAAGCAAATTCCTTTACAAGGCAAATAATTTTTATATTAAAATGTATCCTCTTTTTCCTCATAATACTAGAACTCACTTCATTGAAAAATGGACCATATGTGTAATTGCTGGGTTTTTTTGACCCTCCATAAAATAATCTGCTGGAGAGGGGAGACACTTGGTCCCATGTCTTGAAAGTGTGGAGAAGCAGAGTCAGGCAGGATCTGGAATATTTCCAAAACGTTTCTGCCATGCCCTGTTGTTCTAATGAAAGAAAAGCAGAGTTCATTGCATGGATTGATTCTAAGCACTGCTGCTTTACTGTCTGCTTACCCACACCTCTGCATGCTTTCAGTGAGGACAAACACATTTTTCTCCAGCTGCCTCCAGTGTGAGCAGAGAAAGGAACACACCCAGCGTCAGGTTTGAAGCAATTGGTGGGGGTTTGGTTAATTTTTCCCCCCTCCTGGTTTCCCACCTCTTTTGAGCAGATAAGACAGATTTGTTTCTCCTTTTGCTAGATTCAGAGGGAGAGCAGAGGCATGGCAGGGATCTTCTGCTTCCTACTTATTTCTCATTGTAGCACATGGCCGCTCTTTGTTCCTCCCTTGGCTGCAAAAAATAATTCTCCCTGCTACAATCAACTTACAGCTCCCTGCTTACAATACCTTGAGCAGGGGATTTGCTCAGTAGAAATCTAATTGTACAAAACCAAACACAGGACTGAGTAAAGACTTTGAGGAGTGTCCGAAAAGAAAAGGTCTAATGCGTCATATAGATTAGTACATTTTCCCATAGTTGTTTTATTTTTTTTTATATGATTCCAGTTGTGCCATATTTTCAATTACTTTTCTTGTAGTTCCTTTCTTTTGCTTTTGAAAGTGTTACTCAATAGGGAATGGTTATTAAATCAATAACTTGAAAAAGTGTGAAAACATATTATGCAATTTACCTTTTTCCCCCTATGCAATAAGCAGGAGCCTTCTCCCACCAAAAAATTTACACCAAAAAATCACTCCCTAAGGAAGCACTCCAAACCTCTAAAAATTATGTGCCATAACTATGTTCTTTACTTCTATTGAGAAAATATTTGACTTTTTCATGGTCTTTTGAGGGTTTGGAATAAGAATCTCTTGAGTACTGGCTTTTGATCTTGAACAAAATCTGTAAAGGTCTCTGCCTCATCTATATAGGTGCTACAAATTGTTTCTGTTTCCAGTAAAACGGAGACTTCTTTTTAAAATGAAAGAACTGTATTTCTCTGGGAAAAGTACTGTTGATTTGTAAAGACATGGTGAAACTTTATTCTATGTATGTGTTTCCTTATTATCCTTCTGGTTTTGCCTCTAGAAAAGTATCAGTCCTTTATTGGCCTATTTGATCATATGCTTTTGTTAACAGATTTTGTTCACCTTATCAAAAGGGAGGAGGGTATACATATTCATCACCTTATGGCTGTGCATTTTTAAGGATAGAAGTTTTGTTTGCAAACCTGCTGGCACATTTTTGCAATGGCATAGATGCAGCGCTGAGCAGAATAGGAGGCATGAAAATGAAAGTAGAATGAAGGACAGAAGAGAAGGCAAGTAGCAAAGTGTTTAGATTAGAGTAGAACAAAGAGGAATGAATGAGAGGAAAACATGAAAGGAAAGAAAATTCTAAATCTGTGCAAAATTGCTTTACCACCAGTCCTTCCTTCTTATTAGGTGCTCAGAGACAGGAGCAAACAGTCCCTTAAGAATCCCATTTGAGCAGCCTGGCTGATGTGGGATGTTACGTTGATGTTTAAGTGGGGATGCACCGAGTTCTCTGCAAGCTCAACAGTAATTACTGCATAATTTACCATTATATGGCCTCTTCTACTTTCAAGAGTCTTTGAAATCTTCTCAGGCTCTGTAGCCTAGCTGCTCTTCTGAAATCCTGCCATGTCTGTCTTTGGAAAGAGATTCAATTGACACAAGGAATATATGAGATAACATCAGAAATCTCTGTGAATAATGATATGGATGTTAGAGTCCCATAGTCCCAAGACTACTCTGAGTCTACTTAGTAAAGCAGAACTGAAAGGATTTGGATATTTATCTGAAAACCCCAAAATGAGCATCCAATAGTAAGTATCAGACATGTTACTTTGATACAGACAGGTACGCACAGCTCTGCCAGCTTTTCTTCCTGTTGAAGTATGCCACAAAATCCACGATTAGCCATACATCTAAAACCTGCAGCTAAAAATATTTAATCTGTGTTTTTTGTTATATATGCTAAATGTCTTAAAATATTAGGAAATCTCAAAAGAAAGGAAAAAAAAGAGACTGAGTTTTTGTCAGTTTAAATGACAAATTTAACAGATTTTGTTAAAAAGAAAGAAAAACCTCGAACGAAGGTGGGCATTAAAACATACACAAACCCTAACTACCCTTTCTAGAAGTCTAGAAATTAGAAAATTTTTTATACTCTTTCTATTGTATTTTTTTCCCTTTTTTTTTTTCTTTTATTGGAAATATCCTTCATTTTCTGGCATTTATAAATCACCTTGTGTCACTGTAAAAATTTTAGTCTTGTACTCAAGGTACAAAGAAAACTAAAGTAATGTCTAATGACCATTGTCTATACTGAGAGTCTGTAATATTGCCTTCGAGGTGCCTCTCTAATGATCATATTCTGTTTGATCAAGTAGGAGGTCTGTGCTGTCTGCCTCTCCATTTATTCTTCTCCTGTATTTCCAGCCTTTTAAGTCTCAAAGGTAGCCATGGCCTTCAAAAACATAGGTATGGGGAAAAAATTCTCTGTGGAGTGAATGTACCATTCCCTCACTCTTGTATCTGAATTCAATCTGTCTGATCTCAGCCTTGAAAAAGTTTTATAAGCATAGTTTGAACTATTACTCAAGCTAAAAAGCTGAGGAGTGGTTACCAAAGATTGGGAATTGGTTCTGGACTTCAAGCTTGAAATTTAAATGCCTCCACAGCAGTGCTGTGTCATTAATATTGGGCAAAGAAGTTTATGTGCAATTTAGCATTGAGCACCCACAATAAATTAACTTGAACAAACAAGCTGATTTGCCTACTCTGACCTCTTAATCTGACAATTTTATACTGCGTTTATGTTCTTGTAGAACTTCTCAGAGATCTTTCATTGCACGAAACGGCTGTACATCAGCTTTTCAATCAATCTGTATTTTTGTACCTTGATCCAGTTTTTGCCTTTTCATGTTAGTGACTTTATGTAAACATCTAAATTGGCTATTTTCTGTTCTGATTTGATTACATTACAGTTAGCTTGCAGGTAAATAGATAAATAACTTCAATATGTACGTACAATGGGCCATGATGGCCGAATCATATTCTAGATGCTCAATGTCAGTTTTTATTTCTACTTACACTGTCAGTTTTTATTAAGATAAATTGTCATCATTTCCATATATCTGGATGGCATGCGGAGAGTTCGCATTTCACGAACTACCCCAACTAAGTCAGGCAATTTAGATGTCAATAAAAAATTTGCTGCTTATTCCTAGTTTTATCACTGGTTGTAATTTATACTGAGAACTGAAATGTTAACACATGTAGCTGAGTTTATTTTAATAGTATAATTAGAGTAATGAACCTTGTGGAAATACAGTGGTGCAAATGCTAATATAATCTCAGCTGCTTACATTCCCAATTAGGTATTTAAAACAAATACAAAGATTGAGCTCTGTGCTTTGGCAGTTTCCCTTCTGTTCCTGTGTCAGCTAATGTTAGTCTAAAACAGCACAGGTACCAGATTTCTATTTATAATTATTGTTTCAACATGATTGTAGACTTGCAGAGTGTTTTGCAAAGGTTCACATGATACTTAATCTCCTTCTTGAAAAAGTTGGAGTTCAAAAGATTTGTAATGGAAGAATTTATGTTAGAAACTGTGTTGACTTACTTTAACTGTACAAAATTAAGCAAATTCAAATATACCCATACATTTGTATGCTACATGGTTGTATTTTAAAAATATATATATACTGACTTTGGTACATTATACCAGATGAGTTTAGATGCTTTCAAAATTTATGTCTTCCTAATGTAGGAATCATTATATTGAAGCCGTAGTAGAGCTCCACTTAGCAGGATTAATGGTGGTGGCATATGGCAGGGAAAAAAATCCAATTTGTTTTTAGGTTACTGCATATTTGCAATGTCAGGTCTACTCTGTTTATCTCCAACATGTTTATTGCTGCAACAATAAACATGAATTCCCATAAAGTCTTTTAGAGTCACATTCTTACATCTAACCATAATATGCTGAAGAAATACTGTAGGAAATTGGTAGGCTTTTGTTAATTTTTGGAGAACATACATTTTCTGTATTTCTAGTTTTCTCTGCTATGCAAACCCTCATTTGGGAAATTGTTTCTGGAATTGTGTCTAAAGGGATCCTTTGTGCCATGTGTTTATATAAAAAGTTAAATAAATTAAAAGGCACTGTGAGGAGCCTGGTTTCAGGTTTGATTCAGTCTGTTCACCCAGCCTTGAATTTGCTCTCAGTGACTTTAGCTTTATATGCCTTGGTTAACCTAGCTCTAATATTTGCTAAAAAGCAAAATCCTCACAAGCACCATATGCCGTGTTAGAGATGAGCAGTCTTGCATTAGCAGAACTTGGAGCCTTTGTTTAATGAGATTATTTACAATTTTGACTGGTAGTTTATTTATCTGTTACATTATTCTACTATTGGTTAGGATTAGTAATATTTTTACAGATTCGAGAACCTAAGTGGAATAAATTTAAGAAATGTCAAACCATGCGTAAAGGTGCATCTTGCATAAATAATTTGATATAAATTCAGAATGTGAGACAGTAGAAAGCAACATTTTAAGAAAAATGCTATGTCAAAACTATTGACAGAGCAATTACTTTGTAATCATAAGTACATGGAGATATTAGGATGAAATAACCACATTATTTTGTATAGTGTATTCTCATTGTATTAACTTAGATTGTAGTACTTTGCCTAGATATTGTTTTGATATTTTTGATATTTTTTGTATTTAACCATATAAACCAAACACCTGTTGTTGTCACTATGTATTCTCTTGTGCAAGCATTGCATGCACATTCAAATTCTGGATTGTCTGGGCATTGCAAAGGAGTACACCTGCATCAAAGGGCTGTTGGGCATTAAGTGAAAGAAAAGGAAGAGTAGACACAACTCCTTCCTTTCCCCCTCAAGGATTTTGTTGTTTTTCTCTTAAATGTAGCATTCCCTATTTTATATTTGCTTTGCCTGTCTCTTCCCCATTTAGAGTTGCCTTCTTCAGTAGCTTCACTTTGTGGCTCAAAGACAGTCTCCCCAAAAGAAATTCATCAACTCACAAGTGAAGAAGTCACAAACCTGTTTTCTAACACATCAGTTTTCTATGTATCAAAACTATAATTCTGATAAAAATACTGTAGTGAAGGCATGCAAATATTTTTCCATTTTACTATTAGTATAACTGTTAGTTTGGTTCTTTATGCAACTATAAAACCATCTATAATTTCTTTATAATTATCAGTTTTAAAACTATGAGACTGCCTTTAAATGTTTTTTTTTAGTGAACAGAAGGAAAAAAGAAACTCAATCAATATTTTAAAGCTTATTTTGTTTTACTTCCTGTGACTACATACCCTAATAATGATCAGAAAATTGTAGTAGAATAAATGGAGCACAACATGGTCATTAGGTTAGTGTGCCACTGTTGTGGACTTGTAGAGTTTTTTGTCATGCAAATGTCTGACTCAAGCTTCGTTTGACGATTTGTGTTGTCAGAATGCTTTATGTTGTTTTTCTCCTCACGGTCTGTTTACGTGCTTAGGTCCTTTCAACATCATATCTTAATGTCTCTAGGTGCTTCCAAAAAGGAAATGCTACTAGGATTGTTTCTCTTACTCCTTCATCTGCCTTGCAGGAGAAAATGTATGACTGCCCTGTAAAAAAATGTATTATTTGCATATGCCAGCAATAAATTGGTAAATTAAAAATTTGAAGTGGAAGAAATAAGTTAATTTTGATTTTCTGACCCATTCGTTGAAGTGCTCAAGTGCATATATAACTTTTGAGCACATGAGGAGTCCTTTTAAGCACCATTGACTGCTCATTTACTTTGAGGTATTACGTGTGAATGGGAGTGCTGTGATCACTGAAAGGCTTTTGCTTAAAAGACATGTCTGGTCTTGCAATTGCTGCTATGCGACCAAGTATTTTCCATCCACGGCCTTGAAAATAATTTTGAAAAAAGTAATGCTGTTGACTTGGATGATGTGAATTTGACCCACTGATACATCCTGTGGGATTTCAGTGTAAAGCTGATCTTCTTTAAAAAAAAAAAAATCAAGTGCAGTGTCGATGCAAGAATAATCCTGAAGATTGAGTCCTCCTTCAAACTTAGGAGTTCAGGTACAGAAACACCACTGACTTTTCATACTATCCTGCTCGTACCTCAGAGGTCCATTCTTCAGGATCCATTTCATAATTTGAGGTTGAATATTTGATTACCTTTCCTCTTTAAAAATGTCCTTAAAATGATACTCTGGGTAGGCACAAGCCAGAGGGGACTAACTCATTGCACAGAGGCTATCGAATGGAAGTTGTCTTCAGTTAATTAATTTAAGATATAAATTAATAAGATATAAATTTCTGAATTTAAAAAGGGCATTTAAATTTTTAATTTCCTCTTTTTCATTTTCATAAAAAATGTTAAGATTTAAAAATAAAAGCATTTGGTTCACATGAAATTCTTGAATTCTCTATCCATCCCCTCATTACAGGCTGCTTATTACATGAGATGACCCCATGTTTCACTTGCACAGGAGTAGTGAAGGCTGTGGCATTCTCTGCTAATTCAGAAATTCAAACTTTAAGTTGAACCTGTTCAGCACCACTTAACTATCAGAAAAGATGCCTTTTCTCAGATGTGTGCTGGTTCTTGGAGCTTTTCCTACTCAGAAATCTTGGCCTTTGGCAAGAATGGACGTGCTGTCATCACGCAGCCTGTTCATTCTTACTTTTGACATGTTTGATTCACCTAGGCTTTTTGTTTTATGGAAAAGCAATAATAAATCAGGTAATTCTTGAAGTTATTTGAAACTGTGGTATGCTACTTCAAGGTAAAGGTGGTTTAAAATATAGTTTCTGTAGTGATTATGACAAAATATTAAATCAATAGGATTTTCTATGTTGCAAATTATTCAGATAGTAATAATTTGTAATCTTAATGTTCCAGGACCCTGGGGCTGCTGGTGAAGCGATTGGAGAAGGGTGGAAAAGCTGAACAAGAAAACCTTTTCCGTGAGAATGATTGTATTGTCAGAATTAATGACGGAGACCTGCGGAACAGGAGATTTGAACAGTAAGTGTTCTTACCACACGTTACATTGCATTGTTCTATCTTTAACACTGCACCTTGGAATAATTTGAGGAAGGTAAGGAAGAACCTCTGAGCTTGCCTTTCTAATAAAGAAAAGATACACTAAGGGACATCCATGGTTTTTAAATAGCCAGACTAAAAGAAAATGAGGATGATAATTGTCATTAGAGTGTATGAAATTCTTGTTTGATAGTTTTTGTACATGATAGATTTTTTTTCTTCGTATATTGGTAAGCTGTTTCTCTTGAAATTCCTGTATGACTTTTGCTCTTATACTTGCAATGCACCATGTTCAATATAAATGGACAAGTTGAAGACTTTATTTTTAACATTTTAAAAATATGTGGTTTTTTGTTTGTATGAGAACTGAAGGTGCTGTATATGAAGAAACTTCCTGGAGAAGATATAGAGATAAATATTTGCTTAGTGGTTGTCTGGACTTGGTAGAATCTCGTAATGGTGAATCAGAAAGACTTTTAAGAGGGAAAATAGATTGTAGTTCACACTCAAGTAAGAGAAAGAGAAAAACAGAAAAGAGGTATGCAGGTAATGAGTGATTTCATGGATGATAATATTGTTCTGAAATCCATAACATGCTGAGGGCCAAATATCATTTGTGCTGATCATCTTATACTTAATATATATTTGAAATGTGGTTTTAATTGCTTTGATTCTAACCTGAATTGAAACATAACCCTGTACCATATGGTTAAAAGCAGCTTGTCTTTGCTTGTCCTAAGGGTTTGAGTCACAATTTGTAAAGGCTGTGAAGAGACTTGTTGACTTTGTGTACTTTGGATCATGACCTTGAGCCCAGTGTCTGTCTATACAGGATTGAGCATTTTTTTTTCTATTTCTTGATGTTGTATTCTGATAGACTACTGGCTTACAAAAATTGAAGTGTAAGCTAGACCGGTTGCAAGACTGCATATAATCAGAAAATTGTGGAATACATAGTCTTTTTATAAATAGTAATTTTCATTCTAATAATTCTGTTGTCACTGTGGTAACAGTTATCACAATTATTGCAATTATCAAGGTTCAAAACAAAGGGACACTGCAGTCCTGCTGTAGAACTGTCTGCATTTCAAGACTGTAGTTAAAATTTTTGCTTTTCTGAATCCAGTATTTGCTACATCAGTCATTAAGCATATTTAACCATAGTGTTGCCCTAAAGCAGTAAACCTTAGCGAAAAGCAGACCAAATAGGCTAGTGAACAGATTCAAGTTTTATGGTTTATGCTTGAGTGCAATGTGTCTGTCAGCTCGTGTTGCTTAATTAACATTAGTAATTATGCTTATAATGTCTCGTAGTCTGCCAGTCCTAATTTGCTAATTTTCTGTTCATTTGAAAACCTAGAGCACAGCATATGTTTCGCCAAGCCATGCGTACGCCGTTCATTTGGTTCCACGTGGTCCCTGCGGCGAATAAAGAGCAGTACGAACAGTTGTCCCAGAGCGAGAAGAACATGTACTACTCCAGCCGGTTCAGCCCTGACTCCCAGTATGCTGATGGGAAAAGTATTAACAATTCTGGACTTCACACGTTACAAAGAATGTCTAGAGCGGGTAACCAGTCCGATCAGACAGACTCCTACTCGCAGCTACCTCATAGTGTGAATTCATCAGGGAAACCACCCTCTGGCCTGGTACCATCACCTCAGAAAGTTCTCACCTCCACTGCAAACAGTGGCTATAACACCAAGAAGATAGGGAAGAGGCTCAGTATACAGCTAAGAAAAGGTAAGGCACCAGTGTGCTCCTCATACAGTGTGAGGTGTGCCTGTAGGGTTTGTGTCTGTGCCCAGTGCCACTGCCCTGGGCAGGAAGGCTGGCAGGAGCATGGGGGATGCAATGGGTTGATTTTTGAAGCCAAGGCACTGAGTTGTCCCTGAGAGCAGGCCCAGGAGACCCACCCTGCATTCAGCGTGTGCAGCATGCTTGCAAAAGGCCATTTTGAGGAGTGCTTTAATGTCTTTTTCTGTTTCTCAGCTAATAAAGTAGTGCAGAAAATGCCTCAAATTCTGTTGGCCATGACCCAGGGAGTGGTGAACTATTTAATATAAACAACTAAGCTAAAATGGCCCGTGTTCTGTACTTCACAGTTATGACTTTTCAAATTGAGTTTTGCCTTTAGATTTTAGGAGTGTTTTGGATCCAGTTGGTAAATTGGACATTCTAATTTCCAGCTAAAGCTTTCATTTTTTTTCCACTGAGATGTTAAAACTTTTGGTTGAGATGTAATGTGATATTTCCTATCTTGGCCCTTATGCTAATATAATTTGAATGGGGGTGAGAGACACTATTTAAAGTAGTGTGTGCTTATCTCAACATCTGTGTTATATGGGCACGTGTAGATGCATTGGTACATCCATGAAATTTTTATGATGTGAGAAAATTTGGTATTTTTGTGTAGTTACAATGCAGATGCTTTTAAGAAAGTTTGAAGTATGATAAAATGACATTTAGATGCCAGTATTTTTAGCTCTTGGGAAATGATTTTTTTAAAGGATTATACATGCTGTAAGCTTTATGGTATTCAAATGAACATGTTTAAGGTTAGATATAATTTGGTCTCTAGCAACAAGAATAGTATTTACATTACACAGCAAAAAGTTTACCCATATGAGAGTATTCTCCATGAACTTGGCGTACGTTACCCTTAAGATACTCTATGTGCTTAATGTTAATAATATTTATTAATTAATCTTTTTATTGAAAAGCACTGAAGAGAGTGCATTGAATGGTAGAGATTTTACAGTTTCACAGGTACCAGGCTACTTGTCACATTATCAGTATGCTTTCCTTTCTATGAACTTCGCATGAACCACCAGATTGCTTCTTTCTGGTTGCTGAATTTTAAGCTCTACAAACTTGGATGACATAAGGTTGAGTTGACAGTTTGCTTCTGTTGTTGATGCTCCTTCAAGAATTTCTCTAGGCCATCAGCTCAGATCAGCCTACTTGGAAAAACTTGCTGTTATTGGTTGAGTAAGGAATCAGTGTGCTTATAAATATGCTCTCAGTCACTACAGTGATTTTTACCTGGGTTTTTTTCTGTCTGTGGAAGTCTTTAGAAATAGTACTTTGACAGCACATAAAAGAAATCTCAGCCAGAAATGGAAATAAGCATTTAATATAATTTTAAAAGCACCAACGAATGAATATATCATTTGGGACCACAATGTTTTTGCGTGATACAAATATGACATTCTAGCTCCTCATAAGATGCCAGAATATAATTTTGGTGTGTTACGGATTTTTGACTGTGATATGATGTTATATTTTGGTCATCTTGCACTGGTTACTGTTTCAGAAATACTCCTCCAGGGCTTTAATATAATTTATCCTTGCTGGCCCCAATATCTTGAGTAGGTTTAGAGTAAAGGAGATGCATGTTACCTGTTGATGAAATGTGATCTCTAAGATACTTCAACATCTTAATGTTCATACCAGAGAAGTTTCATGGCTCTTTAAGTAGTAAAAGCTTTGAAATATATTTAGAATACATTTCAGAAGTTTAAAGGGGATATTTGTTTCTAACAGTTGGCTTATTTGAGAGTACTACTTATGGTGAAATGGCATCCAGCTCAGATTGTAGATAGAGGTAAAAGCTGTGTTTTATGCATGGTAAAAATAAAGAAAAATGTGCATAAGGAAAGATGCCTTTTTATCATTGCTGTCTTTCATTTGTTAATATCCACTGTAGAAAGAAGCATGCCCTCCCATTTTGGCTTACATTTGATCACTCTGAGAACATACATATGGAGCAACAAATGCAGCAATACGCTTCAGGATGCCCCAAGTATTTTGTTCTAAATATGAGTTCAGTAGAGATGTTGATTGTCTTTGATGATTATTTCCAAGGAAGGATGTTGTAATAATACAGGCTTCATGGGTATTTAACAAATGTTCTTATTTGTACTTGACAGGCAGCAGTTATTTCACCAGTTAGCATCATTACTTTAAAAACTCATTGTGGGGTGCATTAAGGCATGCAAGGTGTTGTCTCAAAATTCAGTTTTGATTTAGCTGTGCATTTTTATTATGGATGTAGTATATGAGAATTGACTTTTTCGACACAGACAGACCTTCTTTATTACATCTGTATTTCTATATATTGCGTAAGCTTTATTATATAGGATGACATTCTAGAATAACCCTACAGTATGTGCTGCTGTAATTATGATTTCTTAATATTTATTGCTGATTTGGCATTTTAAAATAACCTGAACTTTCATAGGATTTAGCTGTTTAATAAAGTCAGAAGAGAAGGTCAGTCATATGTTTCAGTCAATGTGGAATGTTTGTTGGCTTTTCTAAATGAAAATGGATATCTGTTTATCTTGCCTTAAAGGTCAAGGCCTGAACTTTTAGCATATAGATGTAGGGGTTATTACTGATATTCTAATGCTATTAAGGCTGTATAGCAGTCTAGCTTAATAGTTCACACAAATTAAGATAGTGCAAGACATGACAGTGAGCCTATGTTTATATACATTTTGGTGTAAACTGATACACAGTAAGTATAAATAAATAAAAATAGTTCTTTGCAGCTAATGAATAAAGGAAATAAGACCACTGATATAACACCCAGAGTGTTAGGACAAACTTTGACCTCATATACACCAGGGCACTCCCAGAGTGTTCCTTCTTTGGCTGCAAGTGTTTGAGCCAATGCAATTGAGAGAAATTTAGTCCAACACTTATAAATAATAAATAACCAATTATACAGCAAATGACTCTGAGGCTCAGTCTTTGAGCACTTAGTAACTCACAGCATTTAGCCTGATACTCACTAAAGCGTTCAAAAGACTGCTTTCCCACTGGATGTTGTGCTACTCAGATTTCATATCTACTACTTTTGATACTGCTGTGCTAAGACAAGCCTGAAGTACTCGGTCTGGAAATTGGCTTCATCTTATTCGATTGCCCTTAAGTATAACACTCATTGCATCATATGATTTCCATCTATAACTACATGTTTGTATAGCTAAATTAAATACAAAATTCTTGAAGTAAAATGTCAGCGCTGAGCTCATGTTTCTTAAATTGGTCCTAGTTCCACCAAATATTTTGCTAATTTTTTGTCTGAAATATGCAGTGCATTGGGACTTCAGTCCACATCTCCCCACTTCCAGAGGGTGACTTAGCTACCGACCATGGGAGTTGTGATTATCTCTTCCTTTTTGGCCTCTCTTTTGCAAAGCAAATAAAAGAAAGGGAAAGAAATGAGTGACTGAACTGTAGGATACCTTACAGCTGGAAGGCTGTAGCACTTACCAAGTCCATCACAGACAGGACGTAGCAGCTCTGTTCTAGAAGGTGGTGGGTCCTGAAACAAAGGGGGCACCTCTGCACAATGCAGGAGAGAAAAATGGTCAAATTGTAGATGTGAGCAGGATTATGAGACTTTGCTCTTCCGAGTTTCTCGTGTTCCTGTTTGGCTTGCTGAGGTTAATAATGCTACATCTTACGTACAGAGCTGATCTGACACGCTGCAAGTCCCACCAGGGGACTGGGTGTTCAATGCTGTGGCACAGGGACACTCAGCCCTGCTGCACCCAAGCTCCTTTCTGCAAGAAGTCATTAGAGACACAAATAAGTTGCCATGGATAGTTTGGGAGTATGCTAATTTAAAATGGCATCATATTTGCTCTGGAGTGGAGCACTTCTATGGACAATTACTTGCTTTGCTTGGGTTTCTATAGCAGAGTGTACAAGACAGGACCCTGAACTTGTCTCTGTGATATCCTGCATCATGTCTCTGAAGTGTACAGATTTATATGCATTTTTCATTATACTCTCCTGTTTTCCCCACACAGTTTCTTGAGCCAGACTTTGAACTGACATTTTAAATTTTTGTTTAAAATTTCTTTTGAAGTGATATATTCTCTTAAAATTCCTGTTCAGATGCAGAAAGAGTGTTTGTCACTTTTGAAATGAAGCATGTAGATGCCTAAATTACTTCAGTGACCTTGAGAAATGAGATTCAAAAGTGAAGCAAATAATTTTGGGCATTATTAGTCACTGAAGAAGCATAAACTGCATCAAGTTTCATCTTTCCATATTTTAAAGCCTCTTCTGATCACCATTAGCAGGTTGTAGCATAAGGGGAAAAGAATGTTTCTATTAGATTGATCAAAGATCTTCTTGAGAGGTCTGAGCTTTGCTTGGAGAAAAAAACCAGACTTGTTCCAAATCACTCAACTACATAAAAATGGGCATGCAATTAGTCCTGATTGTGCGTGTGGCTGCAGAAATTTTGTAGGCAGCCGAGCAGTCAGCCTTCTAAGCAGTCATTTGCATGTACAGTAAGCCTGGCTACACATGCACAAATTCTAAAAAAACGGGGCTAAAACTAGGAACAGTAAAATGGTCTTGATTAGTTTGGTGATGCCCCTTACAATAAGAACATATTTGCTGTTCAAATCTTACAATGAGGTTCAGTCCTTAATAAAAAAAAACTGGTTTCCAATGTAGAACACTAGGATAATTAGTTCAGCAGTCATCCATCTGTACCTGGATCGCCAGAAAGTCTCTGTGAAGAAAACAGGAGGTTGAAGTGCTTGGAAGGACCGTGTCTACTCTAACTATTGTCTGAGAACATTTGGCCCTTCTGCTTAGTTTTATTGTAATGTTATATCTCTCCTTGTTCTCCATACCAGTATAATCTACTACTTTCATTATGTGATGATGCTTTATTTTGTAATTTTTCTGGTTTTGTGTCACACAGTTTCTATCTGCAATCAACCTTGCTTATTTTTTTAGGAAAGGGAGAGTGCATCCTTTGTCTTTCATGAAGAATCTACACTTTCCCCTAACAATCCCTTATTCTATCTGAGGACTGTTCACCTACATGAGTTTTCCTTGTTAAGGTTGCTCTGGAGTGTTCTCTACATTTCTTGCATAAGTACTAAAAAATGTGGTGCCCAGCTGTCAGTTTTTGGAAGTTTTCTATTGTTTTAGAAGTGAAGTTTTGTGCGCATTTTGTTGTTGTTGTTGTTTGTTTGTTTGTTGTGGTTTTTTTTAATTTAGAGAGATCTGTATTGAACTGCCTGAGAACTCATCTGCATTTTCTTAAATTAGACATGAAGGAATAGCATGATTTACTTCTAGCACTGCTTACAGTGCTGAAAGGGAAGAAAACTGTCAGAGAGGTATTATAAGATATTGACAGTGTATGTCCTTCAGTTGTTCTTTACTGGTCTCTGAACCAGTGACATTTTGAGAAGGATGAAAACACTGGAGGCAATGCAGAGGGGATCCTGGCTTTGTATCGTATCTGGCAGTATTTCTACCCAGGAGCACATTTTGCTGCTGAGAATTTTTTACCTGCAGTTGGTGTTGAATGAGGAGCGCACAACTTTTTGTACAGAATAGCCTTAGAAAGACAGAAATGTTATGCCAGACACATGCTTTCCACAACCAAGAAGGTAATCCCAGCATTAGTGAGAAATTAAACACTTCTTCTCTGGGAGATAAGAGTCTAGTCACCTGTAGTAAAATTTAATAAAATTTTTAACATTCTGTCAGTTTATGATCAGACTGCTCCAAAATGAAATTATGATGCTCATTTTGAAAATATGTTTAATTAAATTATAGGAATGGATTTCCTCTCCCCCTTGCCTTAAAGCTACCAGAACCTTTTTTCTTCCAAAATAGCAACTGACACATCAAATCTGCCACTTTTCTGTTTGTACAAAATAGATCTTTTACCATTGTAACTGCCCTTTTTATTCATTTAAAACTACTTTGTCTTCAGCTCAGAGCTGGCTGAGCTCTTGAGGGTAATAAGACCTTAGAAGGCGTGTTCAGCATCACATTCAAGAAAAAAGAGGGACTCTAACTTGTCGAGAGAGCTGCTGATTTATCAAAGAAGCCTAAGAATTTGAATTACACAAATTAGTGGGTAATTTTTAAATGTTATTATCACTTGGTGTAATTTGATCATTGTCAGAGATGACAGCTATAGAAGGAAGAAAATGTTTTCTACCCTTTTAAAAATTTACCCTTTTTAAAATCTAGAAGAGATTAGGGTGAATATAGCTCAAAAAATCTAAACATTGCAAAGCAAAGCTCCTAGCTTTGTGCAGGATGACTCCCATGTTTTCAAAAATATGGAAATTTCTTCTGTTTTCTATTCATTGTGGTTCTGCTTGTATGTGTGTCCAGTCTCTCCTGTATTACTAGCATAAATCAGAGGAACCTACAATATGTTTGCACAGTTCACTCATTATTATAATGTAGTTTTACACCCTAAGAACTGAAAGCATTTTAGCAGCAGGAAGATATTAACATCTTATATGTATTTCAATCAACAGGAGAATGGAAATGAATGGAGTGGAGAGAACTAAATCAGTTATGTGTATAAAAAAGAAAAAAAATTAAAATCAATTCAGTCACAGAAGTCATATTTATTTTTGTCCTCGGTTGGATGTATCCATTTATTTCCCAGTGTTGTGAACATCTAATTTATATATAATAAGCACAGTAGTTTATGAAGCCATATCATCCAGCTAAGAGCAGCTATGGGGCATGAATAGCCAACTGAAGCAGAGAAACGGTAAAAGGAAAATTACACCCAAAAGCTGCCTCACGCAAAGCTGCACAGAGCAGCACAGTAAAACACAGCCCAGATGAGGCCCCTTCTTTCCACAGAAACAAATAATTAGAATTTTCTTCTGCTAATATCTGGGCTCAGTGTGGATTTGTGGCATTCTGCAGGCTTTGGTAAAGACTTTCTGGAGATTTGACAGCAGAAAATGCCACAGTCCAAATTTATATCCTGTGTGCATTTGTAATGTGAACATTTCAACTTCTGTTTTTTCCATGGGGGTTTGAAGTGCTGTGTGTGAACCAGACATCTGTAATGATGCTGTAATCAGGCAATGGGGATTAAGCTTATTAATAATGAAATATTGTCCAGGGAGTGCATTCGTGTTCTGATATTACTTTAGAAATTTTAGCAGACAAAACGTGTACTCAAAGAGCAGTATTCAACACAGATCCTTATAATAATAAGAAGATAAATCCCATAAAAATCTGAGATGTGACTTAAAAAAACCTTATTCAGATCATCTTCACATATTGCAGGGAATTAAAGAGCTCTATGAATGTTTGAAGCATCATTAAAATTGGGAGGTCTCCTAAGTAAAATATGGATGTTACAAGATCTAGTATTTTTTTTATCTCTGTGTTACAGCACAGATAAATTTTATATTTGCCTGAAAGTGGATGAAGACTTTCAAATACAAATGTCAACTGTCTCGAATGCTGCAGAAGGAAGTTGTCTCAAAATAATTAGCCTAGAGGAATTGATCCGAATTTCCTGAACAATAAAATCTACATGCCCTTACTGTGTATACAGGAGTACTTAGTTATGTTCAAGATGAAGATTTTAAAAGCTTGTGTCACGCCCAGTCCTGTCACCTGTGTCAGTTTACTTGTTAACGTGATTTCTATCTTGATAATAAAATATATTGTACTAAATTGTAATCAAATGCAATAGTGCAGATTCCAGAAATCTGTATGTTGAGTACTGGTTACTATATTTGACTCCTGCTTTCTTTTCATGTGTGAATATTAATCTGCTCACTAAGAAAGTAGGTTTAGGAATTAAACATAGGCAACAGATATTAATTAATTTATAGAAAGTAATTAACGTTGTGTTGAGTTGACCTTGGATGGACACGGGGTGTCCACCAAGCAGCTCTATCATTCACCCTCCTCAGCTGGACAAGGGAGGGGAAACCCAGCAAAAAGCTTGGGGGTTGAGATAAGACCAGGGAGAGATCACTCACCAATCACTGTCACGGGAGAAACCAGCTTGACTTGGGGAAATTAATTTAATTTATTGCCAATCAAATCAGAATAGGGTAATGAGAAATAAAACCAAATCTTAAAACATGTTCCCCTCACCCCTCCCTTCCTCCTGGACTCGTCTTTACTCATGAATTCTCTACCTCTTCCTCCTCCCAGCAGCGCGTGGGGATGGGGAATGGGAGCTGCAGTCAGTTCATCACACGTTGTCTCTGCTACTCGTTTCTCCTCAGAGGGAGGGCTCCTCACAATCCTGTGTTGCTCCAGAGTGGGGTCCTTCCTGTGGGAGACAGTCCTTCACCAGCATCTCCCACATGGATCTTACCCACAGGCTGCAGGTCCTCAAGAGCTGTTTCGGTGTGGGTCCCTTCCATGGGGTCAGTCCTTCAGGAATGGGCTGCTCCAGCATCAGTCCCCGCAGGGTCGCAGATCCTGCCAGCAGACCTGCTGCAGCATGGGCTCCTCTCCATGGGGCCACAGGTCCCTGCCAGGAGCCTTCTCCAGTGCAGGCTTCCACAGGGCACAGCCTCCTTTGGGCATCTCCCTGCTCTGCTGTGGGGTGCTCCACAGGCTGCAGGTGGATCTCTGCTCCACCATGGACCTATGTGGACTGCAGGGGGACAGCTGCCTTTCCATAATCTTCTCTGTGGGCTGCAGGGAAATCTCTGCTCTAGCACCTGGAGCACCTCTTCCCCCTTCTCCACTGACCTTGGGATCTGCAGAGCTCTCTTGCTCACTCGTCTCTCTGGCTGCTGTTGCGCAGTTGTTTCTTTTTCCTTCTTAAATACTTTAACACCTCAAATGGTTCAGTAGTTGTGTGTGTTTCACACAGTTTGTGTTAAGCTTCCCAGGGCTCATAGCTGGCAACTGTTCCATAAAATTTTGGTTTCTGTCTCCATGACATTTTACAAAGGGATGTGCTGTGCAGCTTTTTGGGACCTAAAAGGTTGGGCATGTGTATGCCTAGCATGGCAACTTGAACTGTAGGTACGCCTTGACAACCTGTGAGATGTTTCAAATGCAAGCTGTAGGTGCTGACAGTGCGTCAGGTGCTCTCCACTGGATGGCCAGCTGTTTTCATGCTGTGTTAAGTGTCCTGAATAGGCTTCATGTGTAATGTTGAGGGGGGGGAGTGGCAGGTTTCAACATACAGTGTCAGGGGTTGTTGGTAACATTGGATAGATTGCATCAAAGAGAGGATCACAAATGAGCTTTCTGTGTAGTAGGGAAGGCTTCTGTTTGTCCTCAGCTTGTGAATGCCGGAACTGGTAGTATACTTAATTTCTCTGAAATACAAACAGGTCTCATTTGCTGTATTTACTGGACTCCCTCTCTGGATTTATCCAGGCCATCTTAAATTCCTCTGTTTTGCTTCAGTCTGTCTTGGCCAAGTGTAGTCAGTCACCTGGATGTACAGCAGGACATCAGAAGTGGCAGCCTGGGTTTGCTCCCTGCCTGCGTGACAGACAGTGGGGTGGAACCCAGCGAGAGCTGGGGTGAAGCCTGGGGTCAGAGGAGCTGTTGATTGAAAACAGCCTGAGGTCCCCCCGAGGAGAAGAAATGAGACCACTGAGCTCCAGTACTGTCACCTGCCAGTGGCCACGAGCTGACAAAGCCCCATGGCCAGCAGCATCGGCTGACTGTTGCTGTTGGAAGAGCTGCAAAAGAGAAAGAAAGGATCATTGATGAGATCCAGATTGACAAAGGGGAAGACAGTGATAGGATGTCAGATATGCTTTGTTCTGATTCCTTGTCACTCAGCTCATCTGAAATAGAAAGTCGGAAATATGGCAATGACTTGGAAATCATCAGAACAGCAAGTTGCAGGGAGTGCCTGCTGAGCCACCTGTGCCCAGACTCAGTGCTTCAGCTACAGCTTTCTTGTAGATCTTTTGTTTCCCTTTTTTGTCATGAAGTAATTCTTGCATCTTATATGTGTTTTCATGGATTGTATCAGTGAGGTATACATACATTCTGCTTGGTAAAAAAAAATATAATACAAAATGTGAATTTTAACGAGGAATGTACATTTTTTATGCAG
This sequence comes from Melanocharis versteri, assembly GCA_013397845.1. NCBI lineage: Eukaryota > Metazoa > Chordata > Aves > Passeriformes > Melanocharitidae > Melanocharis > Melanocharis versteri. The sequence goes on along the minus strand of VZTG01008664.1, from coordinate 1,179,816 downwards.
GTACAGAAGGCTTGGGATTTAGCATTACTTCAAGAGATGTCCCAATTGGTGGCTCTGCTCCAATTTATGTGAAAAACATCCTTCCGAGAGGTGCAGCTATTCAAGATGGGAGATTAAAAGCTGGAGACCGATTAATTGAGGTGAGGAAATGTTACATGTTCCTTGTCTGTGTTTTGGCATGAGCCCACACACTATTTCACTTCCAGAGGCTTATAGTATTTTATGTTATAGGAGAACTTTTACCCTCTTTTTCCCTGTTTTGGCTTTATTTTTTTTAGGTAAGAGATCAAGTTGCTGAGCATTTTCAGTACATAACTGTTTGAAGAGCTGGACCCAGACATACTAAAAAACATAAGTTTACATGTCCTTATCTGAATATAGTGTCATAGTCTTGCATTGCTGTTCAGGAATAAATTGAAGCACAGTGATTGTTACCTAGTAAGTAGAATTAAGTCAGCATGGAGTGACAGACCAGAAATTATTGAAGATGTTGCCAAGGGTGGGAGGCAATATGCTGAAAAGGTTTAGTGAATTAACTGAAAGGGACGTGAGAGGAGGGGAGTCCTACAGAGAATCAAGGCCACTTCCCTCCTGAAGGAAGGATGTCCTCAAGGGAACTAAATTTCTCTTCGATAGGTGCACCGCAGAGATCTTTCTGCAAATCTGTCTGGAGTGATACAAGATGTTACCACCCACAGCTCTTCATTACTGTCCCTAAGCCAAATGACACCGGAGGTACAGCTGAGTCTGTAACTGCCTCTCAGTGCTCTAACTTCACTTTACTGCAAAATTGGCCAAGTCAGCTTGAATTGTTGCTGGAGGATGGCCCCCTATAATTACTGTAATTCAAGGTAACCCAGATGACTCGGGTAGAAGGGGACTGAGAAGCATTTAAGACGACAGCTATGGCATCTCAACTGTGTGAGCTGTGCTCTCTTATGAAGGGAAGGAAAAAGATGGTTTGCTGACTTCTGAGCACCATGCTCCCTTGCTTAACATTTGCCTTCATTTCCAAAATGTTTCTGAGCAGGCAAGCCTGAGACTATTTGATCTTTCTCTGGCTTCTCCCTGACTTAAGTTAGCTCATACAGTGGGAAATTCTGCATGTATTTCATACCTGCCTGTCCTGATCAGTGGCATGTGGAGGCTAAGGGGTTGGACTGCTGAACAGAGGCAAAATAAAGAGTAGCAACCCCAAAGTTCTACAGGGAAAAAAATCACTTTTGTCACAGTTCGTTGTACTAGAAATATTTGGAAGATATGTATAACACCAAGACGTGTGGAATCAGGACCAGTTAGGGATCATACGTTGATTTTGCCAAAACATATTTATGCAGAAGTTCTTGTAAGAAATACTGGTAAATGGCATTAGTTATCTTTAGAGTATACTGGAGTATACTGTTGCTGCTGAAAAGGAGGGTAGTATAACAGTCTGGCTTGTTATTTGTATTTGTATGGGAAGGATGATCATTTAATTAGTTCTATTAAGTGAAAGCTGTAATGTGAGCTAATAAGCAGATTGCTACAGTGAGGGTTTTTTAATACTGTCTCATATGATGCACATGAACTTTTTGTTATAAGTGTCTGCTGGTTTTCCTGTTTTGGAGTCTTACTGATGTCTGACATTTCCTTTGTTACAGGTAAATGGAGTTGATTTAACAGGCAAAACTCAAGAAGAAGTTGTGTCCTTGCTGCGAAGTACCAAGATGGGAGGGACCGTTGCCCTTTTGATTTTTCGACAGGAAGAAACATTCCATCCAAGGGAACTGGTGCGTAAAATAGAGAGCAGCTAAGAGATTTAGATGAGTGTGAGCAAAGGATTTGATCTTGTCACCTGTTAGTAAACATGCATGGCCAGCATTTTATAAGAATATAAGAAGGAGAATGTAAGAATATAGGAAAGAAAAAAAGCTATTTTGCTTTATTTAGAACATTTTACATACATGTTTTCTATTTTCTTCAAGATCTGCTATTGGAATTAAGTATTTGTAGATAATGTGTAAGTGAGAGCTTTATTTTTGAGTGAAAATGTTTATTATAGGAGAAGCTATTGCATAGACTTTATTTGGATGCATGCAGACAAGTAGATTATTTCATATCTTTCGTAAGGACAAATCTGTTTGGAAGCCTGCCATTTTTCCCACTACCTGCTCACTAATATGTTCTCAAACATATAATATTGTGCCAAAATAGGATATGTAAATACTTTTCTATCAAGAAGTGGAAGATAGAAGAAGTAGTAGCCTTTTTTGAATATAAATGCAATCTCTGTGGAATGGAAACCCTGCAGTTATTAATTTAGCAGGGCAATTCAGAAGATGTTTCTAAGGAATTTACATTAAATAGGAATAAAATGATGTTTTATACTGTACCTGCTCCACTTGCATAGTGTATATTGATATTTCTCTGATAATTATTCAAGATAACTTCTGTTATGAAAAGGTAGACCCTGAATGGTAGCAGTCTTACTTTGTTCTGTACTCAATTAAACTGCTGAAGTTATTTATTATTTGTATTATTGTAGTTATATACAACTCTAAAATAACTTATTTGGCTGCATTATTGTGAGAAGATAGACAAATATAGGTATGATGAATTAATAACTTCATTTTTCTATTGGATTTGTGTTACTTTGAGTGCAAAGAAAATGAATTTTTTTGGCCATTTCAAGATATTAAACATTGGCCTTTTACTTTTCAAAACTACCATTAAACCTAGGAAGTCAAAGTGGCAGAGAAGGTTGCAAATGAACCAACTTTTACCTTAAAATTCTTGGAACATGCCTTCAAGTGCTGAAGTGAAAGCTGTCATAAAGTGAAGAGAAATAAAAATCTGAAATCCTATTACACCCTACCTTATCACTGTAACAGTGAAAGCAATCTGTTTATAAGTTCCTGTGGTGTAATTTTCATGGCACTGCTATCTTTCATAAAGGTGAATGAAAATGCTTTTTGAGATTTCTAAATAAACTTAGAAGTAAGAAAATGTCTTTATTTTGTGTATATTATTTCTATGGTAAAATGAGGAAGTTTTAATGCATAATTTGACATGAGCTTTTGTTTAAATAATTGCAAACAAATATATGGTGTAAGTAATGCAGAGATTTAATAGCAATACATTATCTAGTTTTAAAATAATAGCAAGTCAGCCCCTTTGAAGGAGTTCAAGCTCAGCAGCCTCCCTGCTGTGGCTCAGGTAATACTCTCAACTACTTTGGCAAAGTCCAGCATGGGGAAGCCAGACCTTGCTGTGGCTGTGTCAGGTAGCAGGTGGGCTTTGCACTGTGTGCTGAGATCAGATCTGAACTGGTGTGTTTTCCTGCAGCTCCAGTTGAACAAATGGTATTGTGAGGATCTGACAGTACATGTGTGTGATGATCCTCTGTTGAATAAGGATTTGTTTGTTTGCATTGCTGCATGAACTCTTAGGTATGCACTGCTGACTGCTGTCAAAGAGCAGGAGCAGAATTGCTGGGGAAGGTGTTGAACTAAAAGTCATCATAAAGGCTGTTCTTTCTTCTCTGGTAAGAAATAATCCTTAAAAAAAAAAGTAAAGCAAGTCTTTTCAACCAGCTCCTCTCACTGACTTTTAACGGCTTTTTGAAAAAAACAAAACAAATTAAAAAAAACCCACACAAACAAAACAGCCAAGAAAAAAAATAAAAGAAAGAAAAATTATATTGAAGTAGGGAGGAGAATGACCTGAAATCCTGTCCGTTCATCTTTTTCACATACAGGCGTTCTCTGGCCACTTAGGAACAGTTTGTCTTTGTATCCTTCCCTTATTTCTCTCATATTTTCTACATATGTGTGCTTTAAAATACTAACTGAATGAGATTGTCTCAGAAACCATATGTATAAAATCGTGTTATTTGATGTTATCCATTTATTAAGGGCAGGACTTGCTGTTGCTTACTGAGAAGAATCAATATTAAAACCATTTTATAATTGCCAATATTTGTACAGATAGTAATCCCAATAAAACAGGTGTTTAGATTTCATGTTTTATGTTTTGGGTTATGGCTTGTTGAATGACTTTTGAAAAAAAAATAAACATCTTTGGGTTTCTTTTTAAGTAAAATGAAGATAATAAACTTCAGGAAAGTTAAGGAGTTTAACATTGCTGTTATTATCTGGAAGGTGCTTACAAAAATGTGTAATTGTAGCTAAAATTTAGGGGATTGTTAAGCTGAGCTGGTTTAGGTTGGTATGGGATCTCTGAAGTTTGTGTGGATCAGTGGATCAGATCAGGTATGTGTGCGTGATGATCCAGTGCAGCAGAGCACGATAAAAGTGAGTAAAATGTGGAAGCAGGGAATAAAATCAAGTTGGCAGAAGTCAGCTTTTCTAATTAGTGAGATCCGGAAGAATGATTATGTTTCCCCAGATTACTGGGCATTTTATTCCTTCCACAGTTACCTAATGCCAGATAGGTAACGAATTAGGGCTTGTCCACGCTGATGTGAGGTAGAGACACATTATCTCCTAAAAAACCTTCCCTCCCTGCCTCCTCTTTTTACAAAAGGATTGATGATTACTCTGGTCAAGTAGAGCTCCTGTGGCACTGTGGTTATCTCACATAACTCGTGAAGCATTTGCTTAGAGCTGCTACTGACTATGTGAATCTTCTGAAGGATTGACTCTGGTTTTTTAGCTTTTGAGTTGTATTCGCAGTACCAGCAGACAGTGGCTGGCAGCATTAATCTCCAATACCCTAAAAATTAATATGCCCATTGGTGCATGTGGAACCTTTATATGTTCCTGGTAGTTGTCTTCATTCTTTTTCTTACTGGTTGTTGGCTTCAGGTTGAAGCTTACTGGATGTTTGTGTTACTGCTTTGCCACTACATTTTTGGGCTTTATCATTTGAATGTCCTGCAAAACAGCCTAAAGCAAAAATGCCCAGTAAACCCTAGCATTTCATTATGGCCCAGCAGAATGGAAAGAAATAGCTGATTAGCCCAAAAGTGATCAGCTAGCAGCACCAAGGTGTCTCCTGAGTTCTCAAATGGGTTTTAATATAGGTTGGTGTGGGCTTGGAAGAGCCATAGTTCCTCATGTGCGTTTCCAGATTTGGTTGTGGGATGCATTTTCCGATGATGTGTGTTTGCCTTATGTGCCCCAAGACACAGGTGAGGAATGCAAAGTACAGGAGGATCCCATCTCTGGTGAACTGAATGCATCCTCCTGTCCTGGGATACGCAGTGGTGCAGTTCTGGTTCATCCAAACATGCTCAAAAGGGAAATCTCTTGCTAAAATGAGAGCGGATTTTTTAAAAAATAGGCACTCGTTTAAAATATTTGGAAGGGTTCATCTGTGCTGCTGAGGTCATTCTTTGGAAACTTCCAAGTAGATGGGAAAGCCAGGAGGGAACTTCCCTGAATGAGAACATTCCACCAGCCAAAAAATGGTGCAAGCAGTTGTGGTTCTCCCTTGGCCAGACAGTCACCACCCTCACAGCCAGGTAGAGTCAGGTGCATGTACCATAAAATCCCTGGAATTATTTCTGTTCACTTCTCTTGTAGTGGTTGTTTAGACAAATTTCAGTCAGGGGTGTGATGAACACCCTTCATTTTTTATTACCACTTCACATCAGAATTAGAGCTCTTTGTTTATCCCCTTGCTGTTAGATAGTGTATGTCGTATGTAGTTGTGTTCTTATTTATTTTTTTTACTTCCTTTAGAATGCAGAACAAAGCCAGTCACAAATTCCAAAGGAAACGGTAAGAGCTTTGTCTTTTCCATACTGGAAGACTCCCAAATGTTTTTAAAATTGATATGGCACTTCTCCCTCAAAGTTTTACAGATCCTTCTTTCACCTTATATACTGTAGATGGCTCTCTGTAGCTTTACATTTTAACTGCATTTTTTAATGTAATTTCAAATACTGTTTGGAAATTGTATACAATTCTCTTATTACATATGTTCAAGTGCTATTTGAAATTACATCTCTTATATACAGCCAAAGGCCTAAAGTTAAATGATAAGAGTAGACTTTAGCTTGGGTTACGTATTGAAGCTAATTGTTTAAATCATGATTATATGACAGAAATCTGAGATACAAACACAGAAATTAGGCAACTAGGATTTAAATCTTAATTGTATCCTCGTAACAAGCCATTGTTAGTAATTTTTAAGAAACTGTACGGAAATAGTATAAAGTTTAACCTTTTGAGGGCTGCAACAGGTCTGTATGTGATGGGCCAGTGAGGCTCTAGATGGAGGTTATGTACTGTTAATATATCTCACTTTAGTCAGTGGGACATGATCAGTCCAATATACAATATACTAATATGTCCAAAAAGTTTTTCTAAAATAAAAGGTGTATTTTATGAAATACCAACAGAGAATATAACAATAATATATTACCTTAAAGATATACTGTATGTTAAAAACATACTTCAAGAAACTATTCAGTTAGGTACCTATTTGAAAATTAAATAATAAATTAGGTTATGGAGAAATTGAAAACATTAATGGTGGGATTTGAAACGAGTTAGGATGCTGAAAAACAAAAAGAGCTTGACTAGAGAATTCAGAATGTCTTACCAGCAATAGCAACATGGTGTCTGGAATAAAAAGAGTGTCAGGACTAGGTAAAGATATGTAAGAGCCAACTCAGTGAGGTAATCACAAGGGTACGTTGGTTGATACTATTAATTTTTCAGGCAAATGGAATGTAACTGTAAAAATGGGAATTTGTGTTGAATGTTAGAAATATTCACTTCTATCCTTCCGGCTCTTAGTGTCCTTCTCTCTGAAAGTCATCTGCTTAAGGACTCTGCAAAACTGTGGGTGTATCACTGTTTCAGGCATGCCTCACAGTATCTCTTTACTGCATCTCATTTGAGGATGTATGTTTTTATCTTGATCGTTTCTTACCACGTACTGCTGATATGTAAGGAGATCAAAGATCAAAGCCCAGGATAGTATTTCTATCTGTAATCGAATACCATTGAGAATAATTTGTGGGTGCAGCCTTATAAAAGTGTCCTGGTTTTAGGAGTTGAAATTCCACCCCAAAAGCTCATTAAGATAAGGCAGATTGCCTACAAGGTGTTTATAGAAATCAGTTGCTCATCTGTTGCAAAGTTAATGTTTTGTAGCAAATTCCGTGGCGAAAACCCTCCTTTGGCATTCTTGGAACCAGCACCCTAATTTCATCTAAGGAAAAACCAAAATAAAATAAGTATCTCCCCTTTGTTCTCTTTAGATGTGGGGGTAAAAAATGCTTGTTAATCAGGAGATTATGCAGGAGGGACAGGGAGTGTATGAGTAGATAGGGATTTCTGAAAAAAAACCGACTAGAAAGCCCTAGCAAATCTTGAAAATATGGAAGTGAATTGGAAAACATATGAAGACTGAGTAACATATGGTTACTGAGGGAATGAAGCTAGAAACCTGATCTATACAAAAAAATTTGCCTAATGTCTTGCATTTTTCACTCATTATGTGTTGCGATTTTTTGTTATTTATTTGAAGGCTCGGAACAACAGTGATTGATAGTAGGAACACTGGGTCTCTTTGTATTTGCCGACTCTAGTATGTGGATAAAAAAATGGACTAAATGTGAAAGGTGTCAGTGGGTATTTATAATGCACAATGCTTTTGCACTTACGTCCCTTGTTCCAATCTATTTAGCTTTGGATAAGTGTGATACTCCAATTTTACAGAACTAATTTTCCTGAGCTGCACATTAATAATACAGTCACACATTCTTTATTATTATTTTTGAAAGTATTTTTCATTGCTTCCCTTTATTCTCCTTGGTTCTGCCTCAATACCTATTTATTTCTCCTCTGTCTACTTTTCAGGTCTTTGAGATTTCTAATCTCGCAATTTCTACTTCTGTGCCTGCTCTGATCTTTGTGCTGTTAGTTGTGAGGTTTTAGTCTCCAAGTGTCAAGGACTTGATAGTAGAAAGCAAAGCAAAAAAAAAAACCCAACAAAAGAGCATGATGAAGGCAGTGAAGCTACAGAAATGAGAGAGGTGGAATGCAAGTCTGTTTTTCATTTAAAGGCAAAATGGTTGTGTGGTTTTTTTTGTTGTTGTTATGTCTTTGTGGAGAAATAGAAGAAAAATGCACCTTTGAAATAACAAAAAAACCAAACCAAACCAAAACAAAAAAACCAAAGAAAAAAGCTCCCTTGAAAGTAGAAGGCCTGAAATAAAATCGCGAAATATCGAGCCTAACTTATCAACACATTCTTTACTCAGGGGTTACCTTCATGTAACTGTTACTCTGAAATGGTTTACACTAATATTGTGGCGCTTGGATGCAGTAGTTAGTCCTCATAGAGGTAGTAAAAGAAAACCTTGAAGGTAATTTTTTTCCTAATTTGTGGCCTGAAATCCTTGACAGAGTTATTCCTTACAACCCATATAGAAAGCATATGAATTCAGTTTTTTTATACACCATCACGGAATACAGATTCTCAGTCTTAAACTTCCATATGAGAAGATTTTGTAGTTTTATAGGCTCACACAATTTAAGCTTTGCTTTCCCGTTTTACGTAAGAAATGCAAATTGCTGATGCGGCTTCAGCTCATATCCACTAACTGTGCCCTGGTGAAAACAGGACTGCTGTTTTTACCTTCTGCTTTGCTTATGAGCAGAGCCAGCACTCTGTTTGCCCATGAAGCAAGGAAATCTCCTGTATCTTGGTTTGAAGGTTGTTTTACCCAGCCACGAGTTTGTGCCATTTGTATAGCTGATGACAGCATGGAACAGATGCACCTATTGCTAAACAGGGTGATTATTTGGAATGTAGGAGATTGAAAACTAGTAATTTATCAGTATTACATTTCTGTTTCTAAGCATAATTATCTTAATCCTGTTACAGTGCATTGAAATGAACTGTTAATTATGCTATGTAAAACATCTGCCAATTAATTTTTCCTCATACTCTTTGAAAGTTGATAGTGTTTCAGTAATATTTTGCTTTTACAATTGTCATTCACTGTTTGTTTTCTGAATTCAGAACCAGCAAGTTAACTTTCATGTAAGCATAATGCTAGAAAAATTATAATTATCATACGAGTAAGTATTTTCTAAGGAGTGTTGTCTATTGATAAGAAGAGATTCAAAGTTAGAATTCAGGATTTCATTTCGTGATTGTTGCACTCAGCAACATGGAAAAGCTTCAGTTTTCTGTTCTCATTTGTTTTTCTGTCAAATTGCTGTAAGTGAGCAGAATGTTATGAATTTAAGTGAGTGCAGGATTTGTAACAGTGACATAACAAGAGTGGTTGGTGTGTTGGAACAATATATAAATGTTTAGCAGCACTGATAGAAATTGCAAATGGGATTGCTTTTTATTTTCTTCTGAACTCAAACATTTGATATTCCAGTTATTATCTAAATTTCATTTTGATCACTGTGTTTATTCAGATCCAATTGCTGTTCTTGCCATTTTCTTCGGTGTGTGATTCTGAGTAAATTAGCTAGCTACCCTTTTTATGCAAGAATTCATTGCCTATAGGAAAGAGGTGATATTGGTCAGAGGCATTTTGTAAGAACTGATGCATAGTTATTTTTGTATGCTTTTTGTTCATAACTTCTCATGTGGTGAATATGAGAGGCAATACTAGCAAATGCCTAGAAATACATAATTTGTATTCATTAATGGATAGAAAATTCATGTGGAGAAAAGCACCGTCAGTGTTGAGCTTTAAGAATATGTATTCTGAGTGCATGTGTTTGTCTTTTGCTCAGAAGTTGTTTGTGTTACTTCAAGTTTGTGTTACTAGTCACTGGGGATGTATCCATGGATATTTTTTAAAAGCTGTAGTAAGTTCCCACCATTTCCTATTTAGCACTTATTTAGAACTTCAGCTTGGTGATCCAAATGTCTGTACATTGAGCCAAGATCATAGATGGACTGATGTCAGACTACACCACCAGCAGTGCTGTTGTCAATAGGTACAGAATGATTTTATCAAAAGAGAGTATGTCTGACTGATGATCAAGCTGAAGATGTTATTTCCTCCATGGTGCTTAGGAATACTGCAAATATATTTTTGTACCTCTTTATCTTCTAATGGTATGAGGCACAAGGGTGATTACAATGTTTAAAAAGCATTTTTAGTGCAACTTTGAGTGGTTTCAGCTAATAATTTTAATAAAGTTTTTGACATAAGAAACAGATCACTGCCCATATGAAAGAAATTGGTAGTGAATGTGTGATTTCTGCAAGGTACTGTTGTGGTTTCAGTCTTTTACCATAGGAGATACTCTAGTATTGAATGGCATGTTCTGGCACATTCATGACTGGAGATAAGACATGAATTCCTAGTGAATAATTAATACAGCTGTTAAGTGGCTGTGTTCATGAATGCTTTTTGACCAGTCTGAATTTCCTGGAATGTTCAGTGATAAGCCACATAAACTTCTGCATAATGTGGTGCTTAGAACTGACCCTCAGGCTCAGTTTTGACTGTTAGCAGCCAGTGATTTGCCTGGGATGTGGTGTGGCACATTTAAACTGGCTTTGTGCAGCACTGTAGGACAGCTGTGGCTGCTTTCTCGACACTGGCATTGGTGACACTTGCTGACGAATTCCCAGTTTCATGGAAGACAACATATGTGTCCCTCCACTGTGACAGAGTTGTGTTAGTGCCACCATTGCAGTCATGCAGAAGCCACACTCGTGTGTACAGACTTGTTGATTTGGTGTAAACCTTGTTTTACTGCATCATTGCCTTTGGACTCTTGGTGTTGATTCTCCCTTGATATTAAATGCAGGGAAAACAGTGAGATGAAACGGTTTGCCGTGGTTGCCTGAAAGTCAGCAGCAGAAGTAGGAGTGAGACACAGATCCCTCTGAAGTGCTCCATACTGGCATTACTTCATGGGGAATGTGTTTCTTCCCATGGATTTCTACAAAGGCATTCTTTCTCTTTCAACTTGTTTTTCCTGTCTGTCTTTTCCAGACACTACCTCTTTCTTTGGTCTTTCGGGTCTTGTAAATCCGATAGGCCAGTGAGAGAAGTATAAGGATTTTTAGGGAGTTCTGTCATTAGTGTGTTGGGCATTGAAGTTTTTCTTTAGGAAGGGATAGTGCAGAGAGCTGTAGCTTTATAGGCTTCTTTGGCAGAGCAGACACCTGCTGTGTACCTAATCCCTTGGTTTTCACTTCTCTAGGATAAGCAAAATGTAAAGAAACGGGGTTAGCATTACAACCACATGTTTTTGTTCCAGGACATACAGTAGAAACACAAAGTTTGAGTAGGAGCAGCAGTTTTGAAGAGAGTATGTTGGCCTGAATAAAGTACAGTCATTATAGTACCTGCAGCAGACTAGTCCCTGTGAGAAGTTCTGAGATTAAGAACCAACAGAATGTAATTTTAACAGTCTGATCAATTTTCGACATGTAGAATCTCATCTGCTTAAACCAGTTTCTATGACAGCCCAGTTCAGAGTGTTGGCATTAGAGAGAGTAATATAAGTATAGACAAGCAATGGACTTCTTACAGCGAGAAGTAACAAACATGTGGATGTACTTAAACATGGACTTTTGCAGAGCTTTGATTTCCATTCTAAATGAAAATCACATGCTAGAATTTTTGTGCTTTGGAAAAGCATTTAATTTTTTCCTACATCATATCTTAATCCATCCAAACCTTTAAACTGAAGATATTTTTGAATGTGGAACATATTTTTTGATATTAAATTAAATCCTTAAAATGGACATAACAGGAAATGCAGTGGGGCTGTTTTACAGTACTTTCATGAGCTAGCATTTTTGCCTATAAATACTTACCAAAGTTAATCCACATCTAATACACAAAAAAACTCTTCCTTGATGGGATTAAGATTAAAGCAGGGCACATTTCCCATGAAATCTCAGAATTCAGATCTAGTTTTTGATATTTAGCAGCTGCTGTTTGATTTGAATGAATGCAACCTTTGCCAGATGTGACATATTGATGTTGTTAATATGAATAATGAGTCTCTGTATATGAGCAAATAAGATTCATTAGTGTTTATCTAACATATGACAGATACTAAAATTCTTAATCTAGCAAGAGCTAGAAAAAGAAATCAAGCATAAGAATTCTGGTTGTTTAGTTGGCTTAAGCCCTGTATCATTTTATAACCAGGTAAGTAGACACTTTAGGTCCTCAAAACCTGTAATACAACACAACCGTTTGATTAAAGAAAAAAAAAAAGATAAATGGCCTTGTATTTGAGGAGAAAACTGTGTTGGTGTGTGCCTGCCACTACTGGATCAGTAGGCAGGCTTTTCTCTGCTGACTGGGTTGCTCTAGTTGTATTTTTCTTTGATGCCTACCCATGGTGGGATGCACCAGCTCTCAGTTACTCCTCCCAAGGAGGGGCCTCAGCTAAAGGACAGGTGTGTTTCAGGCCACCTACATTGCTCTGTTTTCAGTACCTCCAGCAGTAATACATTTTTATGAGTACTAAACATCACGCCCCCAAAACAGTTGTTGACCAAAGAAGCTGTTTTGTTTCCTTAGAGCTGTTTGTTTCACATGCTCTACATTTGTATGTGCGATGGCACAGGATGAGCGTGAGTCATCATCTTTTTGTGCACCTCAGTTTAGAGGGTGGCCTGATAGGACAGCAGTGTCACCCACCTAACTTGAAGGGCAAAACAGTTTGAGTCATCCCTGATGTTAAGAATGTCTTTGCACAATAGCTAAGTGAAATCTCCTGTCTTGTGTGTATCCTGCATAATTCTATTTTGCTACAATAATACAGAGACAAATATTACTGGTTTCCCGATCTATAGGGCTTATGATTCCTTAGTATTGTGGGTACCTTATGAGAAAGAATTAAATAATGGATGCTGTATTAAAATATTCTAAAGACTGAAAATATCTTGGAAAAAGCTGTCATGTTAGGTTGGAATTCCCTGTTATTGGAACTCAATGACTAAACCTGGGATTTTGCGATTTCCAGTAGTTTTACAGCCTACACTTCCTAGCGAGCTCTTACATTCACCAAACTCATCTTTTGAGAACTTCAGGTTTTCCATCTGGATAAATTGTAGAGAGAAGACACATTTGTGAGACAAAAGGTTGATAGGTTAACAAAATAGTATTTAAACAGTGGCTAACAGGGCTGTAATGTTAGAAGGCTGGACACAACAGGACTTGAGGCAGGTGAATTGAATAGTCAATGGGGTCATTCAAGTCGTTAGGTAGTGTTTGTGCTATAGTTAATTAATCATGTGAATGTCATTATTGTGGTATATATATACATCTAAGGGTGTGTTGTATGTGTATATGCATATGTGTGTGCATACAAGAGCTCTGTAAAAGTTTTCATGTGCATGTGTTCATATACATAACTTGGAAATACAGGTTACCCTTCAAGAGTGGAGATGCAGAGTTTTAATTGATTGCCCTGTAAAAATGAACAGGAGCATGTTTCTGTATACATAGTCACAAAGTAATGTGCAGACAAGTTTCAGTGGCTGACTAACCGCTGAGAAGGCAGCAGGTCTAAGCTTGCAAGAGAATGAACTTCACTGGGGAGAATGCTGCTGGATTTGTAGCAGCAGCGAGTCACTTAGGAAACCTGCCCTAACTTGACTGAAAATTGCTTCCCCCGTTAGGTGGGAGGAGGGTTTTCTTTGCTGTTCAGTTTCTGTTTTCACCCATCTCGTGCTGCTTACTCACCAGCTGAACCCTGATGAGGTCCTGCAAAGGGAAGAAGTCTCGAGCAGTAGAGTGTAAAACATGAACTGCCAGCCAGTTGAGGGAAGCGATTGTCCCGCTCTGCTCCTCACTGGTGTGGCCTCACCTTGGAAATTGTGTGAAGTTTTGGGCACCGCAGGATAAGAAAGATATGAAGCTATTAGAGAGTGTCCAAAGGAGAGCAACGAGAATGGTGAAGGGCCTTGAGGGGAAGCCGTGTGAGGAGCAGCTGAGGTCACTTGGTCTGTTCAGCCTGGAGGAGAGGAGACTGAGGGGAGACCTCATTGTGGTCTTCAACATCCTCCCGAGGGGAAGAGGAGGGGCAGGCACTGATCTCTTCTCTGTGGTGATCTGTGACAGGACCCAAGGCAGTGGCCTTAAGTTGTGTCAGGGGAGGTTTAGGTTGGATATTAGGGAAAGATTCTTCACCCAGAGGGTGATCGGGCACTGGAACAGGCTCCCCAGGGCAGTGGTCACAGCACCAAAACTGACAGAATTCCAGAAGCGTTTGGACAATGTCCTCAGGCACAGGGTGTGACTCTTGGAGTGTCCTGTACAGGGCCAGTAGTTCAACTTGACGATCTTTGAGCGTCCCTTCCAACTCAATATATTCTGTAATTCTGTGATAAAAGGGTAAAGAGGAGGTGCTGTTACTAGTATGATGAGAAAACTAATGGCACTCTAACTGTTGAAGTCTATTTTAATGTTGTTTATAAAATTAAATCTTGATTTTATGATCAGATCAGAAGTTATGTAGAAGATAATGTTATGTAGAAGAGAAAAAAAAAATCTCCCATGTTTATCTTACATATTTTTTTAATCTCGGTATGTATCAAAACACTGTCATAAGTTTACTCTAGTCAGGAAGTTTGTCTTTAAATTTACAATATATTTATGTTTAATTTAAAAAGTGAAAAACCTATCTCAACTGTCGTTTAGCATAAATTGATGCTAAATATGATTTTGAAGCCAAAAAAGTCACCTACATATTTTATCACCAATCGAATTTTTATTACAAATTACATACTTGAGCAGCTTCATTCATCCAACTGAAGTCATTTCAGATGACCTTTTCCTTAGCAGCCTCTGTCTGAACAGAATATTGTTCTGCTGTTAATTGTTTTGGACATAGTGTGTGAAAAAATCTTAAGGGAGTTGAAATTTGTTGTTCAAGGTTCACAGTACATAATTTTGCTTGCATGTTTACTGCTGGCCTGTCAAAATATATGACGGAATAAATTTCTCCTACAGATCAACTAATCATGAAAATAGTGTTGAGGTGTTTGATTGACATAGTGAAGCTGTTAATTTAGAGAGTATCAAGATCAAATGGAAGCTACTGCAATTAGGAAGTGACTGTGTTCTCAGCTGAAAATTTTTAATGCTGCGTTTTAGATTTTTGTGCATTTTTATGCTGTCTTGTGGACTTATTAGGGAATTTCTGTTATTTTTTACATTTAAATACATAATGTTCAACACAATTTCAGTGCAAATTTTACTTTTTTATAATAGCTTTTTTTATATTGATTGGGGTGAGTTGCTGTACATGTAATGTTTCTGTATTTTAAAGCTTTGGAGAGCGAAGGATTCAGTCATTATGAGATTTTTTGGGTTTTTTTGTTTTGTTTTGTTTTTGTCTTTACAACTTTGGTTCAAAATATTATGGTAGCAGGCTAAAAATCTTCCTGCTCATTTCTCTGTGAATGGCTCCTTTATGATATGCTTAGAAGTTCCTTAACACTATATGGTCCTGTTCCAGGGCTTGTATTATGAAGTTGTGTTCAATATATCATACATAGTAAGACCTTCTTTGATACCATGGTGTGGCACAAATGTTAAATTTGCTACTTTCATATCCATAACCCTTGAAAGTTAATAGTTCAGTTTTTATTGAAAGCCACATTTTTCACGTTTGTTCTACTCTATTTTTTTACTCTACATTCAAACATATGATATGACAGGTGTCACACAGATTCTAGAGGGCAAAAGGCTTCTTATGTCCCTAAAATTTCAGACACAGATATAGTGGTAAAGCAAGTGTGCTTAGGTGGGAAAAACCGTAGATACCCTATGAAGTCCCTAAAGAAATTCAGCCATAGCCTAGTAATGGTAATTTTCTTCCTTGGGTGAGTTGAGCAATTTTCTCGTGCCTTCAGTACTTCTGATCCAGTGCTGAGGCTGCTGTTTCTCATTTTTTCATGAGCATGATCTGCTCGCTCATGTACAGCTGCTAAGGAGTAGTTTGTTCCAGGTTTTAGCCTCACGTTTCACCTGCTCACTCAGGTGTCTGTAGCCTGATATTGGCTTATTTCCTTATTCAGTATTGCAGGAAACAAGCAAGCATAAGCCTCACGTTAAAACCAGTGCTGAACTGATAACACAGCTCTTTGGTCTTGCTGAGGAGAAGTAGGGTAGAGGCCATTAGCCAAGTCCTTGGGGATGGTTGTAAGATGCTCACTCCAATTGACCCTTGGTCATATAGAAATGCACCTGACAGGCTGTGCAAGGAAGCAGTTTAGTTCTCTGCCCTGGAAGGGAGACTACTTTGCCTGAAGTTTTGGCAGATTTTTTGAAGATTAGAAAATACTGGAGAAGGAGGGCAATTGTTTCTAAATTTATGTTAACAGTAGTAAAGAAAAATTCAATAAGCATATCTGCTTTCTGTGGATAAGCCACACATCCAACCTTGGCTTTATCTCTCTTTTGGCTCACAGGCTTTTATTCCTACTACTATTTATTCAGGAATATGAAAGTGATCAGTGTTACAGAAACTATAAGGTAATGTGCATCTGTCTCAGATTGTTTTATTCTGCAGCCACTCAACAAGATGTGGATTCAAATGTGTGCTGGAGCTAGTGCTTCTGTGAGCCAAGGAGAAAATTTGGGGTGGTAATTTTCCCATAATTTGGGAAATATCTTTTAGATAGAGCGTTATTCGATGGGCACAATATACCTTTCTGTTCCTCACAGGTAGCACTGGTCATGCTGTTTCGTGTGGTCAAGAGATGTGTTTGAATACTGGGATTCGTAAGTTAGCCAGCCTAGCTATGGCACTTGGATAGAGGGTGTTAAATTTTCAGTTGTTGTAAACAAAAGGAGTCTAGTGCAAAGGGAAGGGCTGGTGAGCACATTAAGGTTCACGCTTTTAACCAAGTGGGAAAAGATAGAGCTCCTGTTTTTCTTCCCTCGGCTGTTGCGGCTCTCTCAGCAGTCTGACTGCCTTCCCATGTGACATTTTTGTACTGCATTTCTAGGTCAGTGGTGACACAACTAGCATGCTTGTGCCCAAATTGATCATCTCAGTCTGCTGTACTCCACATGGCTTTCACATCTATCTTTGCCATAGGCTGTGTTTGCATTTCCTCAAGTTTTAAGAAACATAGTGTGTGAAGCAGGCGCACGATAACTTCTCATACGTCTTCTCACACGTCTTCTCACTCATATGAGTGAGCTTTGCAAATAGATCAGTGATGTGGGAAAAGTTGGTATAAATCAGTGTCAGAAACAGAGGTGACGTGTTGCTAAGATTATGAAAATTTTGCTAGGTTAATTCTTCCAGAGAAGAACTGCCGATGCTGGACATGAGTGTGCACCTTCTGCTGTATGTGCTCTTACTCTTTCTACTTCATGTGGGTGAAAAAAAACCCAGCATAGTCAGGTTCACAAGCATCTTTTTGCAGAGAATTGCCTTTAGGCATGACTTTTTTCTTTAATTGATAAAGTTATAACCAAAAGTGGTTATAACCACTTTGTTAGATTCGAAAGAGGATCAGAAACAAGTGAACAGCATCTACTGTATAGGATAGGGCTGGTGAACAGCCTGTCCCTCTCGTTCCTCCCTTTGGCAGAAGTGTCTTGTGCATGAGCACTGCTCCTCAGGGCAAGGCCACTTCAATTCCTGAGTGTTGTGCCCATGCTGCTGCCCCATGAGTGTCACTGCTCTGTGGGGACACTGCAATGCCCCTGCTCCCAGCCTGAATTTGGCAGGAGGTGAAGTGAGAGGCTGGTCACTTATGCTTGTGTGGCTTTTGGATCCATGGAAAGGTGTCACTGAGCAGCTCCTTGCTGGTGGCTGTGGCAGGCCTGCAGCTGTAATTTGGGGTGCTCAAAACCTGGGCTTGTCCCAGCCAGGCTAAAACTGGGTATTGAGGATGACAAAGATCCAGGGAGGTGGGTAAGAGGGCAGAGGTGAAGGGCAGAGGTGAAGGGCAGAGCTGGGAAGGACAGGAAAACTGGCACTCAGAGCTGGATTTCATGATAAGCCTGGCAATAGCAGAGTGATGTGCTGTTGCAGATCTCAGCTGTGTAGTTTTCTGGTTTTTCCTAACACAGCTAGTTTTAAATAAAATGGGGTGAACAGGTAATTTTTAAATTAAATTTTCTTGCACTTAGTTTCTCCCTAAGACTGCAAAGCTCCATAGATGATGATGGTATTTTAAAAATTCTGTAGGTTTGCAAGTAGGAAAATATTTCCAATAAAGCTCTATTTTGGCTAATGAAATAGCAGCTTACGTGTGAGTTAGTATTGATGGCAGATTCAGTAATGAGATGTGATTCAATTACGTTACTAGAGAGAGAAGCACTTAGACACAGATGTAAGATATTTCTGAACCTAGGCGTCAACTGGAGGTGATTGAAAATACACTATTTCTGCACATTTCTTCACATAATTACTGTGGAAAATATTGTGGCATTGTAGTTAAAAGCAGAGAGTTTTGAATGCTAATAGCTGTAGAGGGAAGAGAATTCCCAGAGAAATGCTGTTCTATAATCCCATGCTAATCTCTCCAACAGAAAGCAGAAGAAGAGGAGCTTGTCCTCACACCTGATGGCACCAGGGAATTCCTGACTTTTGAAGTTCCACTGAATGACTCTGGGTCAGCTGGACTTGGTGTGAGTGTCAAAGGTAACCGGTCAAAAGAAAACCATGCCGATTTAGGAATCTTCGTCAAGTCCATTATTAACGGTGGAGCCGCGTCCAAGGTAAGAGGGAATATCTGTGTGCTTCGGTCTTCCTCAGTTTTCCATAATAAGTTATTTTGTAAATAACCATAGATTGAAGAAGAATAAGATCTCTAGTGTTCTCCATTATACCGTCAGAGGTAACATTTAGATTTCTATTCACATGTTCGCACGTCCCAGAATTTAAACAGCCCTAACAGATTCTGGGGAAGGAGCAAGCCATCTCTGGTACAGTTCCATTAATATGCTGTTTGAACAAACAGGTTATGATAATAGCTTTCAGTGCAAATCTATAATTGGAATAGACATTTTCTACAGTGGCTGCAATGGAAGCTATTATTCCAGTGTTCATTTGGCCATAAGCTCTTAGGACTAAGTATAGTTGGTTGAATATTTCTCTATTGATTTGGTTTTTCTTTTATTCTCTCCAGTAGACAAAGCTTCCTTTGTGTGTATTTTATGTAACTGTCTATAATTTTTACTTTTCCAGGATGGCAGGCTTCGAGTGAATGATCAACTAATAGCAGTTAATGGAGAATCATTATTGGGCAAAACAAATCAAGATGCTATGGAAACCTTAAGGAGGTCCATGTCCACTGAAGGAAACAAACGAGGAATGATTCAGCTTATTGTGGCGAGGCGAATAAGTAAATGCAATGAGGTAATAAACTTTTGATATTGGGATTGGGAATTTTCACTTCTGAGCTATTTGTGTTTACAGGAGGTATCATGTTTCCTCTGAGACTTTAAAAATAGTATTTGAGAAGCTAAAGAAAGAGAGAATTACAAAATGATCTGAATTTCAGTGTTAGACATGCTAACGTTATTACTGATCAATAAAGTTTTTCTTTTGAGTATTTTTGTCAATGAAAAACAGGAAACACTGAATAAAACTATATTGATTTTGTAATTGGATCTCACTGTTTATGTGATTTTTGTTCAGTGGAGTTTTTTATGTAGGTCTATTAGATCTTTCATTTCTAGACTTTGTGTTAACTGACTTGTTTCTTTGTCACTTCTAGTTTCTTTAATTGAGTAGAGCTCTTGTATTTCATTATTATATTTTATCTAAACAAAAGGTTCATGTAAAGATTCTTCAAAGCTTTACACCAAAAACTCAGTCAGTTTGGATTTTAACTATGTTGTGTCTTGGCCTTAATTGCAGGGGAGGATGAAATACTGAATTCAGGGTGAAGTGGTGATTCTTCTGATTTGCAGCTTTAATCTTCTCTAGTGCAGTGTTTATGTGTTGATGTTTTGAAATATATTCATGATTTCTAATAGCTTATCTTCTATTTAATGTAAATAATGCTATATACTAGAAATATCTGGACATATGATACTGAGAAGGACTGTAGATGCTGTGGAGGACTAAATTAGATTTCAGAACAAACTGGAGAAAGGGTTGAGTTAAATAAATACAGCTGAATGGCAAGTCAGAAAAGCATCCCTTCTTTAGAAATCTAAAAGTCATTTCTTTCATTCTTGCTAATATCAGTAAGGTCTTATCAGGAACGTTATTTCTTGATCATCATGCTTCAAAAATGATGTGCACAAATTGGTTTAGTATTGCTGCTCCTGCCATGGGGAAAAAAGGAATGGTTTACTTTTTAATGCATAAATCTGATCTTCAGAAAAAATCAGTCCATAGTGTATTATAAAATCATGTCTGAAAAAGACACTAGGCTTCTTAAAAGTGTTAAGCTCCTCTTGATTAACTGCTTATATGAAGTTTTTATACACATACATGTTTATATATGCATACAGCTAGAAAGCCAGCTTGGATGCACGGGGTTTCTTAGTGTTGAAGGGATTCTGACTTTTTTGTATGTGGTGATGTCCTTTTCTAGCCCTAATTCAGACTGTCCTTTGGACACTGTTCCTTCCTTTTACCCAATTTCAGATGCTACTACATGTTACTATATAAAAAGGGTGAAATATTTTAGACTATTTCTGTGTTTAGTTTTTTTTTTTCTTAAAGGATGTAGAAGATGATCCCTTTTCTCCTAGTGAAAGTCTTCTTGACTGAATTAAAACAGACAGTGTTTGTAAACATGAAGGAGGTAATCCAGCAGTGATGGAACAAAGACTTTTTTTCTTGAATCCAACACAGTTTTTACTCATTCAAGAACAGCTTGGTCCCCTATATCTGCTTGACATTTAGTACAATTTATTTTGCAGAAATCATGTGCCAAAAGCAGCACAGCTGACTGCAGTATATGTGCTCCAAGATAAAAGATTGTGGAAACAAATTTAGATACACCGAAATGTACCTGCACAAGGGCACAGGATAGGCCCTGTCTGTCTGGGCGTCCTTTTCAGTTGTTGTGCATTTTCCCAGCTCCCTAAGAAGCTGGCAAGATGAGCCATAATGATTAGGGAAAGCGATGATATGTCACTCTTGCTGTAGTAATCATCTTTACAAAGTAACTTTTGTAAGTAATTTTTTCTAGGAATTTTTGCTTTTATCACACTCATCCAAAGGAAATATGATGTCAATACTTTTTGCATATTTTAATATGATGAAAGGACAACTTGCATGGACATAAAGATGTTTACCTGCTGAGCTGGCAGTATGCGAGAAGCCAGACTTTTCTGGAAGTCTTGCAATGCCCAGACTTCAATGAAATGAAAAGCAATGAGAGTTTTTTTTCTTGGTATTTTGCAATTAAACCCTATTTCCTCCTTCAAGAATGTGACCAATTTAAACTTCAGATATTATTGAGCTGATATAACACTGATAAGCTGTGATAATGTTGTTTCTGAATGTTGCAGGAATACCATATATGAGTATGGTATTCAGTCAGCTCAGTCCCTCAGCAGTGGCTGTGTGGCCTGAGACCCGGCTGGAGACAGCACCGCCTCAGTGGCTGGCCGTGTCTTGCAGCCTGGGTTATATTACGCTTAATTCAGCAACACAGATTGCTTAAACATGCTGGTAGAAAAATTGTCCCCTTGGAACATTCCAGTAACAGCCACCAGGAAAGGTTTTTACTATTAGAACACGGAAGAAATGGCATTTGACTGGCGGCAAATTCAGGAGCTTGCAGATTAGAAGCAAAAGCATAAAAAGAGCAGACTCTGTCTTAATAACTCCCACCTTTTATCATCACAGAAGCACAGAATCATTTAGATTGAAGATCATTGACTCCAATCATTAGTCCAGCACTGCCAAGTCCACCCCTAAACCATGTCCCCAGTTGCCTCATCTACGTATGTTTTAAAGACCTGCAGGGATGGTGACTCAGCCACTTCCCTGGGCATCCTGTTCCAAAGCTTGACTACATTTTCCTTGAAATATTTTACATAATATCCACTCTAAACCTTCCCTGGCACAACTGGAGACTGTTTCCTCTTGTTCTATCACTTGGGAGAAGAGGCCAACCTCCACCTGTCCGACTCCTCCTTTTAGGCTGCTGTAGAGAGCAGAAAGGTCTCTCCTCAGCCTTCTCTTTACACCAGGCTAAACACCTCCAGCTCCTGAGAAATGGGGGTTTACTGGTTTTATTAAATACAAAAAGAAATGTTATTTGATAAAGTATTTCCCTGGTGTTTTCTATGCTCTTCTCCCTCTTTTCTTTCTTCAGAGGTGTCAACATAAAAAAACAGCAGATAAAAAAAAAAATCCTGTTCAACTGATTTCTTTCCTTTGTTGACTCAGCATTGTATGTGCCCACTTTATGGACAAAAACATAGCTTTGTTTCTTGTTAGTCTGAACTAGAGCTAAGTGGAACCGGCTTGGTTCTATTCCCTTTTGTGCATCACCAAGAGCAGCGTTCACTCTGCTGTGTTCCAGTGCACGGTCAGTGCTGCGAGGTCAGGTCTTGGCTGATTCCCTGCCCTGCCATGGAGCACCCACAAGTGTCTCAAAAGGGAAATCCGTGTGAAGGGTGATAATACCAATGCAAAAACAAATCGTGCTAAACATCTGGATGATAAAAGCAGTTGCCGTCTGGATGATAAAAAAACCCCACAACAAAATGACAGCAAAAAGAACAAAAAAAACCCAAGCATTTTTCCCCCCCTTCCTTCAAGTCCAGTAATTGTTTTGCATTTGCAAAATTAAACTGACTTCTTTTGAGATAGGCTACACAGTCTGCTTCTTTCTTCAGTAAAACTGAGTTTGAATTGGATTTTTAAGAAAGTTAGTGCTATGAAACTGTTCTATTGGTTTTAATGTCAATTTTCATAATCAGCCCTAGGAATTGCTTAGGAGGGAGAATTAATTTTGCAGCACGGTTCTGCAGATTGTTATTTCTGCATGTTTCAATTTAGACTAGGATTTTCATGTACTTTTTGTATTTTGTTTGCTGTCTAGGGGTGAGGGACGGCTCAACCTCTGTTGTCCTGGGTTGAAAGAGGCAGGGGCATTTATTTCTCATCTGCTGCAGAGGCACTGTCTTTGTCAGAGAGCTTTCTTTGGCTTCTTGAACATGAAACTGTTTCAAAACTTTGTGAAGTGACCTCGGATACTCCTTTCCCATGCCATCATTATTCTCAAACAGCTTCACAACTTCTCATGTTGTAAACTAAGCCTTCAGAGCAATTACAATAACAATATAAATGTACATAAACACGATAAGAGTATTATCTTGACTTCAGAGAGGCAGGGAAGTGATCACTTAAATCATTAGCCCTTCCATAACTGTAGACTCAAAAGAGATCACAAACTTCCCAGAAGGTAAAAAGAGATTTTGTGCTGTTGTGGTTTTGCTGAACTGAAGATTTGCCTGTAGAAAGAATTTTCATCGAGTCACCAGGAGATAATGTGTAATCCATCCAGGTTTTCAAGTGAATTGTCTTGTAGTAAATATTGATATAAGCAGGGACTGAGTGTTAGTTATGAATGAGCTCCAAGCCAAAGCTGTGCATCTGAGTTTTTCTCCTGTTTGCATTATGTCTATACAGAGCACAGCAACGTAGAATTCTGCAAGCTGCACTACTACAAACCTTGCAGGACTGTGTTTAATATCTCAGTCACTCCAGAAAAAATCACACACTGAATATTTGATGGACATTGTTAGATTAGTGTAACAAAAACATTTAATTTGGGATTTGGCTATATCTGAGGTTCCCTTGCCCCCTATTTCAAAAAAATTAAACATTCTGTTCTGTTCTATGTTTTCAGCTTCCAGCCTTGCATATTAACTTGTCAACTTTCGTACATAAGCATGGAGAGATTCTCTAAGATACATTTCCAAAGCCGTGAAAAAAGTGAGAAAAGTGGAGAGAATAGCAATAATATTGACTTGATATTCATATACGGTCAGTTTTTAACACCTCGTTTTTCAGAAGAGGCGGCTGTCAGCTTTTTAGATCTTTAACTCAGGGTTGAAATTTTTTAAATTGCTCAGATTGAAGGAGAAACAGTGGAGCTCCTTGTGCTGTGTTCTGTTAATTAGTGATGCTGTTATGATTAGCCTGTATGGGCAAACAGCTGGCGGCTGCATCGCCAGAATGTGCTCAGCGCTCAGGCTCGACTGCCAGGCACATCCCTGCAGCTGGCAGCTCCATGTGCTGATTCAAGAAAATAAAGGTAATTGTTACTTTTGGAATCCTGCGCTTTTCAGTCCCGCAACCTGGACGGCTTGGAGGCACAGATTGCTCGTCTGCACTCTGTTCATGTCACAGGCAGGCGGCACTTGTCTGCCATTAAGTGAGATAGCGTCACCATTTTCCTCAAAGAGAGAAATTTCAAGGGTTTTTCTTGTCTAGCCCCTCCTTTTTTTTTACAGAATGAATGTTTTGCCAAACCTGCCTGAAATGAAGGTTTGCAAATGATTTGCAGATCCCCAAATTTCTTTGTGCATGTCTGTTCATCTTTTTCTGTGAAACAGAGAAAAGGAGAGTCATGATTCCAGACTGTATAAGGACCTCATAATTCATTAAATAAATTGACTGATAGATGCGTGAGAGACTTTGCAAATGAGAGGTTTCATAATAGAAGAAACAAGCTAGCATCTTTTCTTTTCCAGTATGTGTGCAAATATAAAATATTCAGCATTATTTTCCCCTGCATGCATTACCTAGTTACCTACATTGAAATTTATATGACAGGTTTGTTTTTTTCTTTTTCACTAGATTAGTCTTGTGATGACCTTTTGGAATTTAACTGTAAAAAAGTCTTTAGCATCTTCTGCAAACACAGTGATTTCCCTGTTCACTCCCATCTCCAACTCACTGATAAAGCTGTTTATCAGCTTAAGCTGTTCCCAGCTCTGATTCCCGGGGGAATCTACAACTCTTCTCCATCCTGAAGATCAATCTTTGTGCCCAATTCTTTAGCCAGTTTTCAACCCAGAAAATGAAAATTTAGTCCAGTCCTATGAAAACTTTGCTTCTTTAATGCTTTTGATATTGGTGCTTTGATTTAGACTAGTAGTATTTTAGAAGTATCTGTGTTGGAAAAGGAAGCTGGAGTATTTTGGACATCTTAACCACAGTACACAGATAAGAAAGAAAAAAAGAAAGCCTGGAGAATAATTCTGTGTGACACAAAGAGCTTCAGTATTCTCGATGCAGTGTAATATATATAGCAAATTTGTGTACTGACTTCTTTAACATCCATAATGCTTGCATGCCTATATTTGGATAATTTACTTCTTGAAGGAAAAAGGGAGTCTGATTCTTGTTTCTTTAAAAAAAAGTTTGTTTATGCTTTGAATATTTTGGCACTCTTCTTGTGCATAAACTTTTTTCATATTTATGTGCATAACTTCAGATAGGATGGATGGTGGTGTTTAAGTAAAAGGGACTGCATTATTTGTCCTTTTATCATCTAGATAAGCAGCAGCTGGGCTAGTTAGTACAGACAGTGCTTTAGCAAACAGCTGGTTTTTATCTGAATGACAAAGGGTCAGGGTAGAGACCATTTTTTATTTAAAAAAATATGTTAATCTTGTTCCTCTCTTTATTTTAAGAGAATGGAGAGAAAAGGAGCTACAGGCAATCTGTAGCATGGGAAGTTCTTTGCATTTTTACGAATATGATCATTTAGTATAGATCAGTGCTAGGATCCAGAGAGGGAACTCTCTCTTTTCAGTCTAGAGAGAAGAAGGATCGGGGGATCTTACCAGTCAGTGTCTATAAATATCTGATGGGAGTAATGAAGAAGTGATAGAGAAGACTGTTCCAGACTCTTCTCAGGGCTGCCCAGTGCCAGGAGAAGCAACGGGCACAAACCAAAATATAAGAAATTTCTTTACACATAAGAAAAAAAAAGTCCTTCTTAGAGGTCAACACTGGCACAACTTGCCCTGGGAGGTTGAGGAGTCTGATCTTGGGGGTATTCAAAACCCAACTGGGCAGGGCGCTGTGAAACCTGCTTTTTTGGGCAAGAGGTTGGATTAGATAATCTCCAGTGGTTTCATCCACCCTCAGTTGGTCTGTGACTCTAAACTGGCACACCAAGGGATGCTCCAGCATCCAGATAGGGGGCCAGTTGCCACGCTGATTTCTTTCCTTGCCAGGCCTTTAATGAAGTTAGGAATTCCTACAACTTTGTTTATATTAGCTGCTCCTTATTAGTTAATCAAATCAAATTATATGAGATAGCCCTGAGAGTGGCTAAGAGAAGGAACTAAAATGTGTAATTCCAGCTCTTTATTAGAAATGCATCAGGAAGAACAAGACTATTTGAACTGCAGTCTTGCTTTGGACTGTTGGACTCTTTGTCATACCCACAACAGTTTCCAAATTCTATGCTTTTTTTTCTTGCACAAACTTTCTATTAACAATGTAAGGAAAAGGCTTTTTGGTGTGTATGTGGTTTTTTTGTTGTTGTTGTTTTGTTTTTTTTTTTTTTGGTTTTTTTTTTTCTTTTTTTGGTTTTGTTTGTTTTTTGGTTTTTGTGAAAGCCAATTGCTTAATTTTGGTATTTTATAAAAGGCATTGTATCTTTTGTAAAATATTTGTGTAGCTGGCTGTCAATGCCTTTGTTTAAACCCATCTTTTGGGATGCTAATTAGAAATGGAAAAAGTTTTACTCATGGAAATTATAAAATATGTGATTCACTTTACAAAACACGGCCATATAAATGCAACACTCCTGCTATTTCTTTTATTTACCCTGTACTTTCCCGTATTACCAGGAGTGAATTTCTATATATTTCTCTGCTTCTGAACGATCTTCTTGTCAGTGTCTTTCTGAAAATCTCTTGAGAGCTTTCTACAAATGAGTCTGAAAGTTGATGGCCTGTCACACAAAGGAGGACTGTGTGATATGGCTCACTAAAAGCTGGACACTTGTTACATAAAGTCATCAATATACCACTGGGAGAATAAATCCCAAAGCACTTTGATATTTTCACACCTTATTTAAAGGCAGTGAAATAAAGGGTAGTTTATAATTTAGTACCTTTATCAGGCAAGTTTAAGCTCTCAAGCCGTCTAATGTTGCTATGCTCTTTTTTCATAAAATGTTTCAGAAGTTAACATTTCTTTTCAAATTTGCCTTAGATTCCTTTATAACAGAGTCTACAAATATTGTTTAATTTACTTTTCAGTAAAGCTGTCAGTTGTAATCTGCAATTTAAAAAAACTAATAAAACAAATCCTCATTTCACAATTTAAACCTTATTGAGTCTAATTCACTTGCACTGCAAGTTTATTATTCTCCTGCAGCTTGACGTGCCTCCAATTGTAATTGTGTTGACCCTCCGATGCAGTAAATCTCCCCGGTGCTTATCAAACTGGGAGAGATAAGTCTACAATTTGGAACTTCATTAAATATCTCATTTATATTAAACAGATGATGGCTTTGAACAGAAATAATAATTTTTACGGAGTCTGCGACCTCCCGATCGCGGGCTCCTCGACTGTAGCGCGGCGTTTCGCAACCCTCCGCCCCCGCGCCCCGGGCGTCGCGCCAGCGCCCGCGTGTCAGAAGTCATCCGTCCATTGGGCTCACTTCAAAGCCCTGCTGGGGAGAATGGGGCCGAGTGCTTTGTAGCCTTTGAAGAAGATTTTTTAAACTATTTCATAGCATACATTTCTTAGTCGTCTGGGGAGTGCGGGTGGAGTGATTAATAATGGGCAGCTGTTTCAAAAAGAAAAAACAGCCAACAAACATGTTGCTTGTTGTTGTAATTCCTGAAACTAACTACTCCTCTTGTGGTTGTTTACTTGGAATAAGCATTAGCAGTGGCTTCAAATAGTTTGTGGCATGCTCAGTATCTTTCGGTATCTGGTCCCCACTGTATTTTGATACGTATGAAATAAATGCTGTGGGATTTGTGTAAGGGCATTGTTTTTAAGATTTACCCATTTGCTTCAATATGAAGAGGCGTGCTGGTGAGAAGAGTTAATGCTTTGATATCTGAGTTCATACTACTTTTGTACGAAGTACGTCTATTTTTTAATTGTGGTTTACTTTTTAATAGAGCTGAATTCAGCTCACAATGTTCAGGTGAATTGGTTTAATGGTCTTGGCAAAGTGCCTTGGTAGCATTACTGAGAGGCCAGCAGGGTGCTGGAGCCCAGGTGAACCAAGAGCTTTAGGGGCAGCAGGAAGGCTGGATGGTGTGAGGACTGGGCCATGGTGTGAGGGCTCTCTTATCTCTGCAGGGAGCAACTGGGCCCTGCTAAATTGGGCATGCACAGTGACCTGTGAGTGCACGGGTACTCATTCTCCTCATTCCCAGGGGTCTGTGCTGACTGCAGAACTGTGGCTGATTGGGTGGCTAAATCCAGGTAGATGATACCAAATTATCTTCTTTGCCTCTCATGGGTGCTGCTTTCACCTGAGCTCTGATTCTCTGGGGCTCACCAAGGACAACTTGACTTTTTCCTGTCTTCTTGAAAAATCTGAGAGGCAAATGTAGGAAAAAAAGGGATGAGTGGCTTCTGCAAGCAAAGGCTGGGCTGGGAAGACACTCAGGGCAGTCTTCTGAAGGAGAGCAGCTGGGGTGAGCAGGAGGCTGTGTATGCAGTCTGCTCTCCTGTGCACGTGGCCAAGCAGCCTGTCTCCATCACTTCCACCACATCCTTCATCTGTCTTGTGATGCCCTGGAGTCTGCAGTTGTGGTGGGCAGGGACCAGGGGTTTGAGGGCTGGGGTGAAGGGCACCCCAGGTCTTGCCAGTTCTGTTTTTTGTGTCCCTGCCTAGATGCTGCAGCATGAGGTTAGAGGAGCTTCCAGGCTGAATGAAGCGTGTAAGACCTCTTTACTCTGCAGTCAGGAAAGGCAGAGCAAAGAACTCAAAGATAAAATTACGGTGAAATCTGACAACTTTCGCGTTTTTTTTATTTTGTTCCTAACTACAAAACTTTGGAGTGTGATGATTGCATTTGAAAGTAAGTTGCACGACTGTGGCAGCAGCAGCCCAATTCCAAATGAGAGTTGCTGTTCTGTGCTCCTGACAGGGGCCTTGTTGTGTTCAGCTGCCAGTGTGGGGAAGATGGCCCAGCTGTCTGCTGACTGTATTGAAAACAGCCCAACTGTTTAAGAAATTATCCAACAAAGAGACACCAAAATGGAATGGCTGTTTTCCACCAATTTTCTGTTGAAGGATTTGAAATTTGACAGGGCACCATGGGGGGTGCAGTGTAAAGGGGTCAGAAAGTTGGTCATTAGGCAGAGCTGTCATTGCAAATTATCTCTGTCCAGGATGAGAAGTTCTAGCTCATTTGGTGCTCAGACAGGTCTAGGCTTTAGGCAATTTGTTACAGTTCCCCCATGTGGTTAAGGGGACCCTGGGCGCTAATTTTCCCCTCTCTTTGCAGCTGGAATCACCTGGGAGCCCCTCTGGGCCAGAGCTGCCCATAGAGACTCTGCTGGATGACCGGGAGCGGAGGATTTCCCACTCCCTCTACGGCGGGATCGAGGGTCTCAGCGAGTCGCCCACGAAGAATGTGGCGTTGGGCAGGATAATGGGTGAGTCAAAGCAGCTCTGCTAAGCAGGGCATGTTTTTATTTCTCTCTGTGATTCATTGAAGGGTGGTTAATGTGTTATGTGGGAATTGGGAACGTGGAGGTTGCACTGACCAACTTAAAACGTGCCTTAAAATTCTTCCACACATGCCTTCTGGATAGTTTATGTGAGGAAGAAGGTAAAGTGGGGTTCTAAAGTGAATTTTGTATCCTGTGACAGGTCATGGAATGAATAATAGTAGCATTTAACATGGTCTTTCAATGTCTGGTTTGGGACAATAAATTATTGGTCGGTCTAGGCTCCACGTTGCATCAAAGTCGGTGACTTGTGGGAATTCATAATTTTTTTTCAACATTTTTTCTCCTCTGTTTCAGTCCCACTGAAATACAAAAATAAATAAGGCAAACTTGTGTCTATTTATGCTAATTAGGGGACTTATTAATTTATTTGAATTTCTGCTTTGCCGGCCACCAATTTTAAAATCTCATAGCTAATTTTAGACATCCCTTGTGTAGATTCTGTGCCCTACCATCTGCATGGTCCCAGTGGATAATGAGGTTATTAGCGCTCGCTCTGCAGCAATTCAACTCCCGATGTACAGAGCTAGGTAATAAAGACTTGCCTTGCCACAGGAGTGGTTGGATTTACTGACTAGGATGGGATTAGTTTGAAAGGATTTTCAGGTTTAAACACAAAAAGCAGCTTGATGAAAATAACACCTGACAGAAGACGTGACGATTGCTCGCTTGAGTTGCAAGTTTTAAAAAGAAGACATGACTATTAAATCTAGGACTTTTTTTTTAGAGTATTACATACACAGAATATATTAGAAGATGCTGCTATAAACTTGATATGATGCAAGGCTTAACTTGGTTTTCAATTGCTTTAGATCAGTTTTCAGCCTTAGAAGATTAGTCTACCACTTAGGCTTTTCCAGTCAACAGTTTGTGTATATTTTTCACCCTGTTTTGGGTTGGTGGGTTTTTTCCCCCCCCCATTTTCTTTTTTAAATAATTTTTGTACTTTGGGGTTTGCTTTTTCTTTGTGGTGGCAAAATAGGACTGTTGTTAAACTCTTTGAAGACCCACAAGTTTGGTATTTACGGTATTTCTTCCATTAAGTCTTTTGTCCTTTTTTGTGCATTTGGGCAATAGTAATTAGAAACAAACCATATTCTGTTCTATTGCATTTCATTTTGTGCAGCTTGGAAGAAAAAATGTGCACATGAAAATCAAGGCAGTGTGAAACCTTGTCACTCAAAGTCATATGCTCTTAAAGAGAAAAATTTAGAAAAAATTGTATTTGTTTGTCAACAAATTTAAGGAGTGATAAAATAATTTGAAGTCTTTAGCACTACTCTCCCATAGAAAGAACTAGTTCTTGTGGTATCAAGGCTTTAGATAAAACATTTGCAAAGCGCTGCCTTCTGCTTTTTCCATCAGTGCTACAGAGCATTTACACATAGAGCTCATATAAGCGTTAACAAATTATCACTTAAACACCTTGTCCATTGATGGGAGAAGAATCCCTGAGAGAGTCTGGGTGCATGTGTGTCAGCAATGCAGTTTGCTTTGACATCAGAGGAGCACAGGGCTTGCCATGCCAAACTGAGCTATTAGTTCATCAGTCTGGTATCATTCCTTTAGCAGTAGCCAGTAACTGATGTTTAAACTACAAAAAAAAAAAGTCTTTCCAAAGCTGTTAACACCTAATGCTTTTAGATACCTTTGCTTTGTATACATAGGCAGAAAAAAAATCCATTCTTAATTTTCTAAGTTTCTTATAACCTGAAGTTAGTGTTTTGATTTCTTGTGAATCATTGTTTTACTGAATTGTTTTCAGGGACCAGGAACTATGTAGAAAATTGGTTGGTTGTGACTTTAATCCATTGAATCTTTAGTGGAAACACGTTAGTGGAAAATCAAATTGTGCCTGAACCTCATAGTAAATGTGATCTAAATGTAACTAAAAACTGGTCTTTCCAGGGTTGGACTGTTCCCATCTGCAATCACAGCAGCTTCACAGATCTGTGATGTTTAAACCCAGTTCCCAGTTTTTATGGAATGGTCAGTTTTCTAATAGACTATTATTTCTGTCTTAATCAGTACCCCTAAATTAAAACTGCAGTGTTCATAATCTTTCGCATGCAAGTTTTCTCACAGTGCCACACAACGAAGAGGTATTGCTTGTTGGAGATAGGTACAGTTGCTTGTTTCAGAATAGCTAACATTTTTAAGACTCAGTCATTTTTATGCAGTGGAATCCCTGTTCTTTTTGGCATTGATAATGAGAAAAAACGCAGGGCTTTTTTATTTTCCTGAGAATGTTTATGTGGTGTTACATGACTCTTCCTCTCTTGAAAGTTGGCCTAAAAGTGAGGATTAGTCCTAAGAACAATCTGGCTGAAGAACACTGGAGGTCTGTACCTTCCCACACTGGTCCTGCCCATGAAAAACAAGCCCAAAGGAGTGCTTTATGCAGTGCTGGTTCCCTTGAGTGCTCTCTCCATATCAAGAAGCCCTCTGATGAGCTCTCTGAATCATCTGATGTCTTTTGATTTACCCCTCAATGGATTTAACTATGTAAACTTTTAGTACTCAGTACTTTTTAGTGAGGAGATGAGTTTGTTTTCATGGGTGAAGGAGCAGGTCTTCCTGCTGATTTTGTTCTTGGATGGGTTTGAGTTTTCTTCCTTCCTAAGTTAGACTATTCAAAAGTAACAACCTCAAAGTCTGGAAAATGCCTGCTTGTTTTAGTCATTGCTTGAAGTTGGAACAAAGATTTTAAGAGTGTTTTGTTTCTTTTAAGTACCATTAATGTAATTTCAGGAAAAGTATTTAAGACAATTTTCTTACTCTTTCATAACTGACAAGCAAGAACTCGCTGTCAGAGCCTTGCTGTGAGAGTGGGAATAAAATACCAATTTTAGGATGTGATTTAAATTATGTAAAATAATGTTTGCTAACTGCAGTAAGGCTACATGAATCTTTTCATGTTTCTGATGATTCTCATGTTGATCTACTTTTCTGGGTGGTTATTGCTATTATAGATTTTCTTATGCTTTTTCATTTGATAATATTTTACTGAAAATTTCTGGTGGAGAAAAGATACAACTTTCTATATTCAGGGAATATTTTTGGTTTGGAGGAAGTGGGATTTTTTATTTATACAAATTGGGTCTTTTAAGAATGAGATGGCTGTAACAAACCCTTATATTTATTTATTTTAATATTTCCAGGGTGCATGCTGTTAGCACATTCAGAATAATGACTGTGTTATACTGGTTTGCTTGGCACTATAATTAAAAATTCAAGTCTTCTGCTGACATACCGTTCTTGTGTATCATGCATTATGCACCTGAGTTCTGCAATACACAAATGCATAGCTGCTGTCTGTATAAATTATTCTTATTCAACAAACAGCTTAGTACAAAGTCCTCTTTCATCTCCTTCTTCTAGTTGCTGATATTTTTTTTATGAGTGTGGTGGGTTTTTGTTGCCAACGGTGACTAAACAAAACTTATTTATCAGGGGTACACAGAATGACAATCATTTGCACTGAATCTGCTTTTCATCCTGAAGGATCCCCCAGAACTTTGTAAAATTTAACACTTCCTACACAACAGGAAATACTTTCTTCTCTACATAAATAATTGCTATCTTAAGGGTAGAATCAGGAGGAAGCACTATTGACAAAAATTTAGCTAGAGATGTAGAGTATGTGTGTCAGTGAAATGAAAATAACCCTTTGCAATCAGAATGTAGTTCTTGGCCAGGAATCTCATCAGAATGTGGTGCTCTTCTACAACAGTTGACAGATCTGAGCACTTTCTTGAAATCCAAGGCCTGGATATAGTGGAGAAATCTTTGTTGTTAGTCATTCTCCAGGCATTCGTTGTACTATTGGTCTGAATCCCACAGTGTCAACATGCTCCTGAGTCACTTATAAGGTAATACTGGGTTTTGAACATATGGTGAGAGTGTTCAACAGATTTTGTAGACCATCCTTTAAAAAGAAAGCAATAGTAAAAGCACAAGGACCAAGTCGGACAGAGTTCCATGACAATGCAGTGTCGGTATGGGAGCCAAGTTATCCCAGCAAACATATTAGCCGAACTTCAGGGTATTTCCAGATTTAAAAGGATTTGGAGCAGTTCAGTTCTTCATGAGTAGAGCTGTTATTCATACTATGTACTGTGTACACTCAGGGTTTTTTGGAGTGCTTTATGTTGGTGGTTTAATTCAGGTCCAAACTATTTTTTGGTGTATTATAGGTGTATAATAGGTTTGAAATGGTGCTGCTTGGCATACTTTCCCTTGTAGGATGAAAATCCTCATAGGCGTGGAGACCAGCCCTTTGGTACTGGAGCTTCTTTTGCTACACAGACAGATGGGAACCCTTCTTACCCAATAGTTCGGTGTGGTCCTCAGGCTGTGCTTCTTTAGATTGGTAACTTGTCCAAGAAATTTGAGCATCATTGTCCTGAGACGAGAAACACTTGAAAGGGAGAATGTTTAACCTTGCTTAGTACACTGTCCAAAATAGTTTATGTTATTACAGATTACCTCACCGAAGTTTAATTAGTATATGCAAAACTGGACTTGAAGTGTAGTCAGAGTCCAAATTTCATAGCACTTTTCTATGAAAAAACTTCCCCTGAGGGAAAATTGCTTGCTTGAAGAGGTTTGTAGACAGGTCGAGCAATGCCTTAGATTTGTAGATCAGTCAAATATACTGAAGGTTACTGGGTTTGAAGTTTCTTTGATGTTTCCTTGTAAGGTTTCTCACAACACTTGTGGAATTAATTCTCCAGGGGTATTTTCTGTCCACTTCAGCTAAGTTCTCTACAAAGGATGTATTGAGTCCAGTGCTGAGGTTTGTCCAACCATCTGCTGGAGGTGAAGCCTTTCACCTGCTTTTAGCTTCATCTGCAATGAAAAGCTTAGGCATGTCAGATGGGCTTTCTCCTAAATTCCAAAGCAACTATTAAATGTCAGTCCTCACCCTTGTCAGATATAAAGAAGGGTAGTGAAAAGTTAAAAGTGTTACTGAATTACTGTAGCCTCTCAAATGGGAAGTTCAATCTGCCGAATGCCATAAGGTTATACCTTTTCACAATCAATTCTTTGGAGACATTATTAACTACAGAGTTAACAGTCTTGTAGGCATTATGTTTGGAAAGAAGTACATTACCAGGCTAAACATTAACCTGTCCGTCAAAGGAACTATTGCTGGGCAGAATCAGCTGTTATGCAAGCTGCATACATTCATTTCAGCTTGACAGTGATGAGATGTTCACCATGCAGTAACTTCTTTCTTCCAGCCACTTTTTCAGCCTTCTTTAATGATCCCTTTTGATGCCAGGTTTCCCTTCTTTGGAAAGATTACATTGAACATGTGTAATATCTAATACACATAATACAGGTGTATTATCTAGCGCAGTGAGGATTTTATCTAGCTCTTTACATGTGAGATTTTGTTCGTTTGTTTATTTTTTAATAATTGCATGCAATGATAGTGATGGTAACTGAAACCTTTCCAGAAAGGAGAAAAAAATTATTTTCCCCTAATTATTCACATTTTTTCCATATCTGTAGTGAAAGTAAAGTGTGGAAATAATTGATGTGTCCATAGAAGCAGTTTAAGTTATGGAAATAGGAGTTTTACGATACATTACTCTGGTGCATCATAGTTTTAGAATAATTTGCAGTTTGTTGTCAGATTAATGGTTGATTAAGCTAGTGTGTTTCTTCTCACGAGATGTGACAATTTTACTAATTGTTTTAGTAAGATCATATCATCTTTTAACTTCTTCTCTCACCAATTTACGTGATGAAGTCTGCCACTGAACAGACTAATGCTGAGTCTTGATAATGTCTCCATCATGTGTGTGATGGTTCTTGTTTGAGCATTTTAGCAAAAGCGTTAAAACTTCCTCGAATTTGTTGATAATAGAACTCAGTGATTTTTTTT
Organism: Melanocharis versteri; assembly: GCA_013397845.1. Lineage (NCBI taxonomy): Eukaryota > Metazoa > Chordata > Aves > Passeriformes > Melanocharitidae > Melanocharis > Melanocharis versteri. The sequence continues at coordinate 1,144,344 of VZTG01008664.1, read as the reverse complement.
CTAAATTTTGCATGTGTCCACTTCCCAGCATCATTTGAACAATTTCTCATTTCATGAGGGCCAGACTGATCAGGAAAAGTGATGGCCTCTGATGGTCCTTGTGGAACTCATTCTTTGTTTCTACCAAAAAAGAGGAGATACTGTCTTCTGGGAGAGGTGCTTTTCAGCAGTTCCTGAGCCAGGACTTGAGACTATGGGCACAGACAGAAACGTGGAAGGTTATCTCTGAACATCAGGAAACACTTTTTCAGTGTGAGGGTGATCATGCACTGGCACAGAGTGCCCAGGGAGGTGGTGCAGAGGAGATGCTCGAAAGCGATTTGTTTGGGGTCCTGGGCACATGGCTGTAGGTGTCCCTGCTTGAGTGGAAAGGGTTGGACCAGAAGAGAGGTCCCTTCCAAAGCTCTGTGACCTGTGGTCTTGCAGTAGGCCACAGAAACAACTGGTGTGCATGACTTTTCAGACCTCTGCACAGGAAGATGCGTACAAAGTGAGACATAGATAATTTTATTATCTGCATGGTGTCACTCTTATCAGTAGCACTGCCGTTTGACATAACCTTTTATCAGCTGTGATTATAAATTTTTCAAGGCACTCTCTGCACTCTGCTGTTATTTAGTTTTGGGTTTTTTTCTCCCTTCTGTTCAGGTAAATATCAGCTGTCTCCAACAGTGAACATGCCCCAGGATGACACTGTCATTATTGAAGATGACAGGCTGTCGGTCCTTCCTCCTCATCTCTCTGACCAGTCATCATCCAGTTCCCATGATGATGTCGGGTTTGGCACTGTTGATGCTGGTGGATGGGCTAAAGCTGCAATTAATGAGTCAACAGACTGGTAAGAGCATGGCTTAGTGGAAGGAAAAAAGAGAGAGCTGTAATTGAATCTTTTCCTTCAGTTACATTTTTGGCTACTGCTAATTTTAATTCTTTGTCACATTTGGATTTTACTATTTTCAAACTGGTAGTTGTCCCTGTTTCAGGAAGTCCATACAAATACTTCTGGTTGCAGTTTTGTGCTGTGTTAAAGCATTTTTGTGGAAATGTTACTTAGGCAATATATCGCTGTGGTTTTTTGATGATTTAATTTTAATTTAATTGCCAACTGACCTAGCTTTTGTAAAAAAAAAAAATTAAACACTTGAGTTTATGGAAGATGAAAGACTGATCGGAAATTGTAATTTATAAACCTCACTGTAAATATTTCGAAGTCTATAAAACAAAGATTTTATTTTTATATTCCATTATATATCTAGGAGCATCTCAGTAATTCTGTATACTTCCTTCCTTTTCCTAGCAGTGTACAGATCTTTTAAATCTACTCAGAGGTCAAAGCAGCTCTTTATTTTGCCTCTGTGTTAATGCTTGTGCAAAAAGAACTAGTTAAGATTTCTTCGTCATGTGTGAAGAAATACTGGTCATATCGTTAGATGATTTGCAAAGACAATGTACTGTAATAGCTCTACATTTAAATATATGGAAAGCAACAGTTTCACATTTAAGACTATGGAAAATAACTTTATATGTTTAATCCGTAGTAAGAATAATTTTTGTGAGTCTTAGGTTGACTTTCCGATTACTTTAACACATTTTAACATATGAGTCTTAATGACAATACATTGAACTTCATTATTGACTTGCTTAAGTTCCTGGCAAAGAAATACTGTTTATTGCTTAGTTAGTACAATTAATACAGATCTAAGATTTAATTTACCAGTCCTGTAATTATCTTTAGTAATAGGAAAATAAAAGCCCACCTCTGTACGCTGCCACCTCTTGAAGCTAGATAATTACCACAAATGGTGTGAAGTACATGAATTTTCCTTTTTTTCTTGTCTTTTGAGTATGTTATGAATGTGTCAGCAATATCTTAATAAAACAGCAATAGCACCTGCCAGCTGATATGCACCTGTCAGCTTCTTCTCTGCTTTAAACTAGTTTATTTCATCTTATATCCAGGATTTGAGTTCTGTATTTTAAACACTGTTTCTATGATTGTATGAAAATGCAGTTTTTTCATTCTCTTTTTTTTTTTTTTTTTTTTTTTTTTTTTTTTTTTTTTTGTTTTTTTTTTTTTTAATGTTGCAGTTCTTCTTATGGACAAGTCATACCTGTAATCTGGGTCCATGAAAAGTCCATTTGTCTTCTGTAAAAGCTTTTAGAGCTGAGTATCTGAGATATTTTAATAGAATAGTACTCAAGTCTGCACATAATAGCTTATTTTTGAGGGAGTATTTTTAGCTGAATGTGAGCAAAATCCTATGAAATAAAGTTAAAGCCCATTTGAAAACTGCAGATGCTTTTCCATTGACTTCTGCAGGGTGTCTTGCCATTTATACACTTCTTTGTAAATGAAGTAACAGTAATGAAAACAGGGATTAGATATTGTGGAATTGATCACACTCAAAAAACTTCTAAGTGTGTGTATGAAAAACTGTAAAGGTCTTCAGATACAATGGCACTTAAAAGTGTTAGATCAGTGTCGTGCTTTACTATCTAATGTATTCTATTTGTAAAAAAAAAGTAAATCGTGATAGAATTAGATTGTTGCATTAATTTCCTGTTGCTAGTGGATGAAGGAAGACTTGTAAAACGAAGGTGCATTTTATGATTTTGCTGGAAGGCACAAAGGGTAAAACTAAGAATATGGATGAAGGGTTATCCAAACAAGAATGGCAGCTGTTCTGAATCACAGAAGAAAATGTAAGCTTTTTCAGCCTCACAATATCTCCCTAATCCTTGATGAAAATGTTATGAAAACAAAGGGGCAATAAGACAGGATTAATAAATGGAATTTTAATAACATTGAGGGTCAAAAGACGGTTACATTCTTTTAAGGATCAGCTGTCATTCCAGAAATCTTATTTGTTAAGTATTCTAGAATATAGTAAATTGCATTTGGCATTGCTTAATGACTTGCACTAAATTCACCTTCTGTCTTTTATTGCTGTAGTTGAAAAATATTAAGATGAGGCATTTTTAGAGGCGTTAATTCCTCCTCTGTGCTCATTGGCTTTTGCAGTTGTGGCTCTTCATGGGAACTTTTGAATACTTTTAGACAATGTACATGCATTCAGACTCCTGTGATCCACTCCTTCCTTAATTACTAAAACATGCTCATGGGTCATTAATAATAGAAGTAAAACAGGACATGAAAATTCAGAACTCTTCATAAGGCTCAAATAAAGGTGCTAAGTAGCACCTTTAGAGTGCAGGATACTATGCAAACAGGTAATAATAATTCCCTTGATAAGTATGCGAGGAAGGGAGATGTGACAAAGGCAGATCAGGGAAGCAGAAAGAAAGTCTCTAAAGGTGGTGTCCGTGGTAGTGCTGGGTTCCAACCTCCCAAATTCCTAGTTGCTGATGCCATGTCCAGACCCTACTGCTCTCTCTGGGACCTGCAGTGTCCTTTTCAAGTTATATTTGACATTGGAGTTTTAGTCTGTTCTTAGGACTTCAAGGTCATGTATGAGTGGGTGCTGGGTTTACATGGAAATGATATTCTGCTGTACTAGAAGTTTTATATAGGTGGATCAAAGCAAGCTTGTATGAAAAAAGAAGCATACAGCCAAAGCAAATAATTTTGTAAGTTCATCTTTTTTGAAGAAAGTGTCACAGGATACATTTTGTTCAGCAAGATGAAGCCAGTCATTTTAACAAACGTGAGCCTGTGCTAACAGATGTTGCTGGAAAAAAATTCTCACTTAGTAAAACCACATTTTTCTGGCCTTCAGAGACGAGGCTGACTAGCAGGGAGCCAGAAACTTCTGTGTGGCCTTGGGAAAGTCAATTATGATCTGATTATGAAAGGTGTTGAAACCCTGTAAGTTCAGTTTGAGTCTCTTTGGAGGACGTTTTCAGATTTAGTGGTTCTTACTCAGCTACGTGTTGCACTGCTATAAATTCTAGAAGTGTATATTGGCCTTGTCTATTTTATCTTTCTGTCATGTGGAGATAATTTTTTCCCTATTTTGTGGGAGTGAATGTTAGGACTAAATAGTTATTTTTGAGTTTGGTCTCTGATTCATCAGAGCTTTTAAGCATATGCTTCAGTACATTGCTAAATTGCGCAGACATCTCTGAAATAGTTGCAGTAATTAAATGTAAAACATTATGAGCCTGAGCCAGAAACATTAAAGTCAAAAGGCAATTGACATTGGCTTTATTCACATAAGCTCTGATCCTGCTCACACTGAAGTGTTATATGCTTGTCACTAGCACATATCTTATTATTTGTAAATCTGCCATTGCTAGATGGAATTTTTTTGGCCGTCTGGTAATGCGGGTAGTGATTTTCATCCTTTATAGTACTTCATGCCTTTGGACACTTTTTCTTACCTCTTTTTCACTGTTTTGTCTAATACCCAGGTGTTTCTTGATCAAAGATACTTCTGCAAGTTATAGTACATGGCATACATAAACCTATACATGTTACAGAATTTAAAAGTATAAGTTGTTTTTTGCAGAAATTCACTATTTGCCTGTTTCTCACTAGGAATGAGAGGTGTATTTTACTTGGCACTTACCGTAAAAATAATTCTTTTGAAACACGGTACTAAGCAGTAAGATGGACAAACGCAATATCTTGAATGGCATTTAGAGATCTATTTAGAGATCTCAGTGACAAAATATTTAACTTTTTTTATCTTGAAGTACAATAATATTCAAAGAAGGGATTTTGAGAGATCATTTACCTATAGGATAGATAACAGTGGTCCAAAATACTGATTTTTTCAGTATTTTATGCTTTTGATTTCTTTTTGTGCCAGCTGAAGTAGAGATCTACATACTGTCCCCTTTTCTAGGAGCCAGAAGATCTTTTTGTGATTTTCCTTTCATACTGTTTATTAGCAGTACGCCGTCTTGCCTTTTTTAAAAATGTTTTTAGCTTGCACACCAAATTTTGCCTGTATTCTTGCACTCATGATTCTGCCAGTGTTTGAGCACCATTAATAAATCTATCTTCAGCATGTTTCTGAGGCAGCTTGCTGAAAACCTGACTCGCTGAGCTGGGGTCACTTTAGAAACCTGCAGAAGAAACAAAAACCCAGTACAGTTCCCCCATTTCTGATTCAGTGGTGGATCCATTGTGGCAAGTACTTGTTCTGTGAGGAAGCAATTAGTAAAAATATGGTTGTTTGTCATAGCCAGGTTAAAAGGAAAAGAAACTGTGAAAAATCTACAAGAAATTTCACATATGGAGAGAAATTTTAATGCAAAGTTTTTAAAAGAAGAAGTTTAAAGCTCTGTGGGCTTCAGGCAGGACAGTTTCTATTTGTGCTTTACTAAAAACATTTTCTGATAAAGAAAAACCAGATAACTTTCTATCAATAGAATAAATTTGTTTCTCAGGAAGGAAAAATAACTGTTTTATTCTCCCTCAAATTATTCCTGTGTTGGACTTCACATTCTGATAGAATATGTATAGTGCACCACATGTGTATATCTTTTGTTAAAGCTATAAGTGAAATTCTTGGTACTTTTTAACTGGAATTGCTTAATGCGGTGAAACAAACCCATTGTGTGTGTAACTGAATACTTGCAGTGGTGTATTTAAAACTGTGCACTTTATCGTTGGTAGAACTCACATGCTAAGTAAATGATTTTCTCTGAAGAGTGAAAGGTTGCGTGATCTTGATAAATGTTCGCATGATTTTTTTCCCTTCCTACAGCACTCTTAGTCCAGATGTTGATCCAGTACTTGCCTTCCAGCGAGAGGGTTTTGGACGCCAGAGCATGTCAGAAAAGCGTACAAAGCAATTTTCAGATGCCAGTCAGTTGGAGTTTGTTAAAACACGAAAATCCAAAAGCATGGATCTAGGTAGTGAGTGATGTTTTTTCAATTTTTTATATTTGAACCTGATTTTCATGTTGTAAGTATATAGATTTTGTAATTTCAAACAGATTGTGTATGTGCTGTAGTACTGCACATGATGTCTACTTGTGGGTAGTAAAGTACTAACTTGAATGGCCAAGTGGCCTGGGTGTTGTTTGTTGTTTGTAAATGTCCATACATTCAAATATCATAGCCCTCTGGATATATGGTTATACCTAAACATAGTAAACAATGTTTACTCAAATGGAGGTGAAAAGTGCATTTACCAATCCGTATAGAATAATTGTGTAAAACTTTACCACGCTGTGGTTCTGGGTAGCCGGGTTTATTCTCCGTCCATGATTATAATGCAGTTAGCCTTAAAGGTCCTTCATAGTCTCTCATTTTGTAGATGAATTCAGAATTAGAAAATGGGACTGGTCTGACATCTGTTTGAGACCCAAATTTTAATATTTATATCAGAAGCCCTATAATGTAGCAGCGGCTAAGACAGGCAATCAACTATGATCATTTTAACTGATAAACCAACTGAGAATAAGTAATTGCTAGCAAGCCCATCAATTTTGCTGCCATTGAATTTAGATTCTGACTTGCAGACTCTAATAACCTCAAACAGTGAGTTTTGATGGTTTAAACACACAGAATTCCCTACTCAGAATAATAAAATGTAACGCAATTCCCTCCTTTACAATAGTTGTGAATGTCTTGCCTACAATCCCTAATTCCCAAACTTCCTCAGGCTACAGTCACGTTGGAGGTACTGACTTGTCTTGACTGGTTGCCGTGTGCTAACGTGTCAATAACATATTGTACCTGCCTGTGATGTGAACACGACTGACACTGCATGAAGGTTACTAGTTTGCTGCCATTTCTACCCAGAATGTTTGCTTACTCTTGCAGTTTATTTGCATGAAGTAGGACATTTCTAAGGTCCCCTAACTTGAAAAGAAAATATGCAAACCAGGAGGAATGTTGAGTGCATGTGGGGCATGGGCACTAACTGGGCTAACCGTTATGCATTTACCTTTTAACAGTAGCTGACGAGACTAAGCTCAGTACAATGGATGACCAGAAAACAGGTAAGAATTGACAGTAAGGCTGTTGCTATAGAAACCTTGGTCAAAGCAGCTTACCACAATTACAGAACTGCCAGTCAAATTGCATGAAAACATGAATATTCCAGTACTTGCATGGCTGCTTTCTATTGTGAATAATCAAGTTGTACAGAAAAAGAAAATTTTCTGTAGAGATAAGTATCTAGGGTAGTATATTCAGCCAGGTCATGCATGTGATTGTAGGCAGACACCTGTTTCTACACTTTAAACTCATAAATATTCAGAGTTGTTTGGGGTTTTTTGTCCTTTCAAGAAAAATCTTGGAAAATCTCCTCCTAGCTTCAAACCGTAGTGCACAGGGAGATGATTCAGAAGAGTCGAGTGTTTGGCTATTACAGTGCTAACAGAGTGCTTGAAAATAATTATTTTAATTAGAAAACTGCTGCCTTTGCCTTAAGTGGTCATCAGATACATGTTGTGCATTGAGTTGAAGTTTATTTGTGCAAGTTGATTTGCTTTTGGAGCTGAAATGTGAGCATTGTAACAGAACAAAAGAATATGTAAATAGAGTCTTTTCCACATACCATTCAGTGTTATGGTTCACAAAATGATAATGAGAAATAGCTTTCGAGGCATATTTTTTATTAGTAATTAAAATAATGCACCAACTGCAATTATGAACCTTTATGATTTATTAATATAAGTTAGCTTTTGACCTATGGAATGCTATTTTAATTAGGCTAGATCCAGAGGACACCATAACATTACTTAGCTCTAATTAGGAACAATTCACCTTTTTAACCTGAAAATATTATTTATTTTAGCATGATTTGAGGAGTAGTGCATTCCATACAGAATTTACATTTACTGATTCATAACTGCATCTCTGTTTAGCTGGACTGTATAACATGAGTAGGAATACTGAAAAGCTGTAAGTAATCAAGTGATAAAATTATAATTTTTATTTGAACAGATAAGTCTTTTAGCTTTTAAAATGTTGCAGAATATGGCCACAGACTTGCAGCTTTGCAAAAAAGGAATGAGTAAACAAAATCAGAATGTATGAATGTTTTGAAGGATTAAAGCCATCAGAGTGTGAATGTATGAATTGTGTTAATGGTTGTGGAATAATCGGTGCTTAGGAACTGCCTTCACCTCTGAGCATTATTCACATAAAAACAAGTTAAAGACCAAACTCCAAGTAGTTGTAAATTATTTTTCATTTTCTTATTAACCTGCGTAGTTGAATGAGATGTGATTAGAACGGTGTAAAACCTGTGAGTTTTAGTAAAATACAATCCTTAGGTTTTAAAAGTGCATAGTGGTTTTGGTGGTATATCAGTAGAGGGTGGGTATGAATTGAGTGTAGTTTTTCTCTATGTGTAACACCTGGATTAAATTCCAGAAAAAGAGACAAGTTGGACAACTTGGGTGAAAGAGCATGACCATGCTGTCTGGACTAGGCAGTTACATATTTTGTGCACAGCAAATGTGCTGGAAAATTTTATCAATGGCTCGAGAAAAGGAAAACACCTTTTGCTGTACTTCTATTTTATTTATCTTGCGTGCTTTTAACCAGATTTTGTATATAAACACTGGATATCTCCCATTACTGAAAATGGATGTGGCTGTTAAACAAACCACTTACTGTAGTTTGGCTTAAAAATTGTCTGGTTCTAAGAAAAAAAAAATGCTTCAAATGTGTGGTGAACTATGCTTTAATGAACTCTAGAAGCCTGAAAACTTCAACATGTATTTACTTTAGAAAAGATAAAAACAAACTCTGTTACTGTCGCAGTTGGATTTAATAGTATTGGCTGAAAAGGAGAGCATGGAACTCTCCAGCCCTAGTTATACTGTAATAGTTTCTTAATTGTTTTTCTTTCTGTAGTTCACTTGAAGTACCTAATCCTTGCAGTGTTTACAGTTCATCCTAGAGGTTAGAAGTATATTCAGTAGCAATTGAGCATGGCTCATTTATAGAGTCCCAGGCATACTATAGCTCTAGGTGGTTATTTTTCCATGTGCATGTTATGAAAATGAAAAAGAAAAAAAAATCAAATAACATTTATTTAAATTATTTATTGATTTATTTTTACACAATGCTTTTTAATTAAACTTTTATTAAATGGAATCAAAATGAAACTGGTTTTGATGCAGTTTCTTGCTTTATTCCTCCTCTGCCTTCCCCAGATGAAGTGTTAATCTCTTAGAGTCTGAACTGAACTAGAAATGGAAAAATTTATCAAATGTAGTGGAGCAGATGTTACTAAGTAAATAAGACTTACTGATAATGTCCTTCAAGAAAGTGTTTAGAAAGTAGACTTTATGCCTTTACAAAACTGGTTTAATGAAATCCAGAGAAGTTTCTGGCATCGGTTGCAGGTAGCATTTGACTTGACAGCTCATAAAAATAATGTTTCAGAAAAAAGAAAAAAATTGTCATTTTAAATGATTCAAAAGAATGTGCTGATGAAAAAATTGCTTTATAGACTAAAATTAGCCACTGGACAAAACATCATATATCCTTTGACACCATGGCTTTGCCTTTGCAAATCGCCCAGGCGGATTTGTGTCACCGTATAAATGATGACCGTAGGATGAGATAAGTGGAGGCACAATGAGTTGTTAAACAGTGTCAGCACAAGGGAGAAACAAAGGGCTTGGGATAGGGAGCAGCACATGGGCTTCGTGTGATGTCTGTGTGTTCGGGGTCTCGTGGGTGTCCGTGCTGCGGGAGAGGCACCGTGCGCTGCCTGCGCAGTCATGCACGAGCAAGGGGTGGCTGCATGGCTGGGAGGGCTTGGCCCTTGTCCCCGAGGGCTGGCCAGCTGGGGACACAGGGAGCAGAGGTGCATGTGTGGTGGGCAGGGGCTGTGCTTGGCATGTCACAAAGCCCTCGGGAGATGGACAGGGTGTGGGCACTGCCGAGCTGCGAGGAGGATGCACGCTGGCACTCACGGCAGGAGGACTGCTGGGGTACAGAGGGATGAATCTGCCTCAAAGGATGTTTGTTAAGAAAATCGTTGGAAAGGGAGATTTTGATAAACTTCAAATTTTAAAAATGATAAAAGAATCCCTTTCATCCTCAGTCATATAAATATGCTTTAGGTAGATGTGTCTTTTCCGCTCCTTTTTTCTACTTTAAATTCTGGTGTCAAAATAGAAGTAGAACTCATTCTGAGCAGATAACGCTTCTGATGATTACCACCAGTGCTGTAAAGGCTGGAAGAAAATGCTGACATTTTTGTATTTAGAAAACAGTGTTTTGATGTGGCTCATAAATTTTAAACAGAATCCATTTTAAAGGAAGTTTGCTGGTTTTTACCAGATTATGGGTAAACAGCTCACTTTCTGGGTGGTGAATTCTAGTAATAAATTCTTAACACACTCAATTTACGGGAACACCTAACTGTGTATTTTAAGAATAGTAGATTTGCTATGAAGTAGCCATAGAAGATAGTGAAGTTATTAAAATATGCATAGCTTTATGATCATACTGATTAAATTGCTTGTGAAAGGAGATTTCTCCACTTCAGATTCTGCAACCTGTTCACATTTGTGTTCGCAACCACCCAAGTTCAATAAATATTCTTATCGTTTATGTAATCCATTATTAGTTTTACAGTACTCAACATTAGGTCATATCCCAGATGGGATATCCTTTGGGAAAACACAACTTACATGAATAGAGTTCTCACAAAGGTCTGTATTGGGTGTCAGGAAATGGAACTTTTAAAAATGTTTTTTATGAACACAAATGGGCACATAAATGCCTTCTTTATAATTACTGTTTACAAAAAGAGCCACTCAGTAATTAGGAAAAGATACATGAGCATTTCATTTGGAAGGATGCAAAGCAGAATGTGGAATAAGGAAGTTTACAGTAAGTTGCCATGTAAGAGGACACCCTTTCCTTTGGTATATGAAATTGGATCTGTCAAACAGCTGGTTTATATATGATTGTCCCATTTCCTCTTTTTTTTCCTCCAAGATGTTGCATTCATTTTTTTCTGTCTCATATACAACTAAGAAAAAATACAATCTTGAAAAGTAAAAAGCAGAATAAAGTCTCATTTATTGTGCACTGCAGGCATTAGTGGAGGAATAGCAGATTTTAACATGGACTAGAAGGTGGACACTTTTATAGGTCACTGTCTTAATGGAGTGCTTTTACTTGGCAGAAAGAACGTTCTGTAAAACACTCACCTTAGACTTCAGCCCATGTTCAGAAGTTTGGTGATTCCAGACTGCAGCTTGTTTGCACAGCTGGGAAGCCACCAAACCTCTCTGGTCCCAGCTGGGCCTGTGCTCTGCCCCCAGCCATCATCACAACCCTCAGCCATCCAATGAGTACAGGCTGTGTGTGAGAGGGTGGCTTCTTCTAGGAGGTGGAGTTCATGAGATAAAATTTCTCACTTGTTGGGGTGCATTTATTTCTGGCCAAGGGTCCAAGCAGCAGGGCTACAGACTGCTGGGGGAACCAAACTGCAGGAGTTGTGTAGACCTGGGATGGAGAATTTTTGGTTTGTTTCTGTTTACAAGTTAATGTTATCAGTAGGACAGCTAAAGGGGAATACTTTGACAGCTGCTGTTTCAATTTATTTGATCTGAGGGATTTCAGTTTAGCATAGTTGCTCAGACTTTTAAGAGCTGAATAGAAAATGAAAGCATTCACTGCCTTGCTCCATCTCATACCAAGGTAACAAATGACATGGAGAAAATTTTCCATGCTGCTATTCAGCATCTCTTCTGTGGGGCAAACAACCCCCTTTCCTCCCCAACTGGTACTGAATAGTTTTAGTAGTGCAGTAGCAGTTTTCCCCAGTTTAAGGTAACTTCACGTACCTTTCCTAAAGAGCAGTGACAGATGCTGTTTCCCTTCTGTGTCCTAGTATCTACTAGAATAAGGATCATCTTCTAAAGTTTGTATTATTCTGAGATAAATGCTTAAAAGAGGTAGTTTTCCTTTATTACACATTTATTCACACCTATACTTACTAATGTACTGTTCATAGGTTTGGTATTTCTGGGAATTCAAGCCTTGGCTCTGGCTCTCAGTGGTGGCTGGCTATGAAATTTATTTCTGCCAGATAAGGATACTGATGTCAACTGGGTAACAGCCTACACCACCTGGGACTGCTGTGGTGCCACAAAAATTCTCTTTTGTGCTCCCTTTGGGTAGAGAAAAAGTGAGAATTTCATATTATAGGTGAGGGCTCTGGTCTCATAATTTCAGGAAATGTAGCCATGATGATGTTGTCCCACCTCATCTTGCTTTCCAGTCCCAAGTGCTATGGAAAATCTAGCTAAGACTGTACTTGCACTTTTGAATAAAATCACTTCAAATAAATGTAGTGGGTATTTTTTTTCCCCTGAAAGATTCTTCCCAGTTTTAACTTTAGTATGAGACCTAATTGTGCAGCTGGGAGGTGATTAGCAGTGCAAGTGGTTATCTGAGAACAAAGGCTACACATTTAACCCACAAACCTGAGAAGAAAAGTCTGGATAGAGAAAGGCATTTGAAGAACACTGCCTGGGGCTTCCTCGCCCGCCTCCCGGACATGCTGCAGTGATAAGAGCTGCCCTCAGCCCCAGCTGTAGTAGTGCTGCCCAAACAGTCACTCTGTGACTGCCAGGAGTGTGTTTATTTTCCAGCTGGATAACTGGTATTGCCCATTTTATTGGGTCCTTTCCACAGATTATTGTTAAGCAATTTCACAAAATCTGAGCAAGTCGGCTGATACTTCTCAGAAGCATTTAATTATGAAATTGTTGGCTATTTGATGCAAGTCCTTAAAAATCAAACAAACAGCATGTTCCTTGAAGCCAGAGGTCAGGCTACTTTGCGAGACTGTTACTCTAGACACAGTAGGATTCATGCCCATAATCTGCTCTCTGTTCATCAGTTGCTAGTACAGATGAAATTTTCTGCTCAAACCAAAAATAGTTAATTGTTTTGTTAGATGCCATTAGATATGCATCTATGCTGGTTTTATGAGCTAAGTTTTTAAAGCCCCATGATTTCTTTATCATTTAAATTGTTTAAAATAATAGTAATGGATGTTGGTCTCTCTTCACTGATTTGAAAAGCCAGACATTGCTAACGTTGTCGGTTTCGTTGACTATGACTTGTCATACTCATTTGCTTCTGAGACCAACAAATCTGTGGAGAATTCCCTACAGATTATTGAGAGATGATGTGAATAATGTTAAGTGTGTCCCCAAAGACTTTCGGGATGGATATGCATAATCAAGCATGCAGTTCTCAATACTAACTCTAATTACTTTTTTCCCCTCTTAAATCACTAAGGTTCCCCAACCAGAGATGTGGGGCCTTCATTAGGTCTGAAGAAATCCAGCTCGTTAGAAAGTCTGCAGACAGCCGTTGCTGAGGTGACTCTGAATGGTGACATTCCTTTCCACCGCCCGCGCCCGCGAATTATCCGAGGACGCGGCTGCAACGAAAGCTTCAGAGCTGCCATAGACAAATCATATGATAAACCTGTAGCAGATGATGATGATGAAGGCATGGAAACTTGTAAGTAAACTATTGTTTTACATAATGAATGTTAATAGCATAGGTTAATTCCTTTAGAAAGGGACTAAAGTAGTAGAACATAGTTTTAGAATTTTAGAATAATAGAACTAACTTCATCAATATTTTATCCCTTCATTTGCTTTAACGGATCGCCACACTCTGCAGCTTTCTTCCTTTCTAAAACAAGAGAATAAGATTATTGGGAATGTGTTTACTTAAATCGCTTTGAAAATTTTCTGTAAGATGGCTAATAAATGTACTAATGTAAACTAGAAAAAAAATTTAGGCAGAGAGGCAAACCCACTAAATTTATGTTACAAACATATATGCATCTAACTTTGAAATAGTACATTTGTAGTGTTGGGGAGATAAAAAGAAATCACTGTCCTTTAATTAGAGTGAGTAAGGCTAGCAGATCTAATAAAATATAAAGTTAATGATCAGCTATTACCCACCCTAATGGGCATTCATTTACATTTTCAGTTCTTTAACCTGAAGTATGACCCAACATGTGGAGAATGTCATTAACATAAAAGAATCACTTCAAAGCTAACCTTATCATTATTGAACTATGTAAGAATGGGCTGGTAAAATGACAACTCATATTGAATGAAAATAGTATGAATGGTAAATTACCTCAATCAGGGGTTGTATTAAAATCATTGAATTTTTAACCTTCATGTTGTACTACTTTCAACTTGTCACACACCAGCAGAATTTTTTTTTAATCAACCTGCAGCTAGTTAGAAGTTTATGAATTAAGATGATGATGAGAAGGTTGAAGTAGTAAAGTGTTTAGCCTGAATGCTAACAAAGGCTTGAAAAGGAATTTTTCACTCTCTTCCTAAAGTTTTTTAGTTTCAGAAATTCTGTTTCATAAGCATCATTCCCTAGTATTCTTTTATAAGTTACTTCTGTAACCACTCTTTTATTTTTTGAAAACTCCTGGCTTTTTTTTTTTAATCTGCCTCTTTTTAAAAGTGTTCTGAGGCCTCAAGGGAGATCATTTTGCCAGTCACTTTTCTCAGAGGTAGTTACAGATGGAATTAATTCTGCTTTGCTTTTCCAGCACCTAACAATTTCACGCAGCAGTGAGGCTAACTGCTGGTGTGGTGCTGCTGGCTGTCAATCTATTTCTGGCCAGTAGAAGAATAGGTATGAGAAAATGTGTAATGATCCTGCTCATTCTTACAAACTGCATGTGTGTGGTCTTTTGAGACATAAGACCATGTTTTTATAGAAGGTCGTGTTGGTGTGAGCCCACTGATAGTGATATCCTGGTTTGAGGCTTCAGATATCCAGGGTTTATCCAGAAGTTACAGATGGTTTAACTTCAATTGATCAAAAGTACAGCAAAACTGTTGTCATGAAGCACTTTGAAGGTGAGTATAGGTTTATGAGATTCTGGTAAGGGGTTTTGAGCTTGTTGATGCAATGCATAGGGAGTAGCAAGGAAGTATTTGGAGCCCTTTGGATCCTTCACATGGGAGCAGCGGTGTTGCGGCTTAACTCCTGCAGCAGCCAAGGCCCAGGCAGCCGCTTGCTCACTCCCCCACCAGCAGGACTGGGGAGAGAATTGGAAGGGTAAAAGCTGGAAAACTCGTGGATTGAGATATAGGAAGCTTCATAGGGAAAGCAAAAGCCACACACACAAGCAAAGCAAAACAAAGAGTTAATTCACTGCTACTCATGGGCAGGCAGGTGTTCAGTCATCCCCAGGAGAACTGGGCCCCATCATGTGTAACTGTTACTTGGGAAGACAAACACCATCATTCCAAATGTCCCCCACTTCCTCTTTCTACCCGCAACTTAATATATTGAGCATAATGCCATATGGTCCAGAAAATCCCTTTGGTCAGCTGGGGTCACCTGTCCTTGCTGTGTCTCCTCCCAGCCTCATATACATCCTCAACTTCCTCACCACTGTACGAAAAGCAGAAAAGCCCTTGGCTCTGTGTGAGCCCTGCTCAGCAATCACAAAAGCATTTCTATATTATCAACCCTGTGTTCAGCACAGATCCAAAACACAGCCCCATACAAGCAACTGTGAAGAAAAATAACCCTACGCCAGCCAAAACCAGCACAAGCAGGAACCAGACAAAGCCTTGTGGCTGAAATCAAAATGTCATGGGGTGAGTCTTCGCCCTCATTCTGTTTGGCTGAGCAAAGTGTGACCAAGCTATATGTGTAGAACTATGCATTGTTGAATTGTGTTCTGATAGCTTCCACATATGGTGATGAAACATCTAACAAGTATTCCAGAAATTTGAAGTGCCAGGTTCATAGAGGCAGATGAGTAGCAAAGCAGCTGTAATAAGTTGATTGGACAGAATGCAGTCCTTGAGGATTTTTGCTTCTCATGGTAACCGTGGGAGCTTAAGAGCTGCCCCAGCCCTATGTTGCCTGTCTTCCTGAAAACATGTCTGTATCTGCATTAAAACTCAAAGCACTACAGTCTGCTCCACTTTGTGTAAATTCTATATGGCTGTAGGTTCCAGAGAATTTACCAAATGGTGTCTTCAGCTGGACAAAGTTTGGGCACATACGAATATGTAGGAGTTTAACAATCTGGTTCTAACGTAACTAGTGCCTCACTGCTGCCATAACGACATTGCCTAAGTTTTTTTAAATGGTATTTAATTATTCCATAATTGTTTGAAATAAGAATGTGGCTTTCTCTCATTATAAAACCCAGGCAAACATGCTGGTGGTCAATTTGCTGATGCCCTTGAGGTTGGATCCATTTGTCTTACTTGAATTTTTTTGCATTTCTCCAGTTATTTCAGTGCTAGAAGTGTTTCTTGGTCTTCCAGACAGTGACTCGCTTTGGATTAGCAAAAAGCAGCACTGCAGTATATTGTATAGAGGAATTCCTAACATGTCATCATTCCATATACAAAAGCCATAAAAAATACAGGTAGCATATGTGACAAAAGGGTTTGACTCTTCTAAATGTCCTTGAAACAATGTGCTATTAAATTACTAAATGCAGGATTAAAATCAGATGGCACTAACTGGTTCTGAGATAACATTTTAAGTATTTGAGAGGATGTGTGTGAGTTTTAATGGCTGTAAAGAAGGAACATTTGTGGAAAGAAGTGTGGGTGTTCAGCTTTTACAGATAACTTTTCCTGGTTTCTTTTTTTTGTGTGTGTGTGGTTTTTGGTTTGGTTTGGTTTGGGTTTTTTCCTTTTTTTTGTTTTTTTCCTTAATACTTGGAATAGCTGACTAGAAGCAAAATGTTTATCTTTAGTGGCATGAAGAAGAACAAGGCATTTTGATTGGGAGAGATCAACAAAGCTTTCTAATCTTTTGCTGAATCTTAATTGCTGGAATCTAGGGCTGTATTAAATATCACAATAAGAGGCCTAGAAGCTTAGTGGCAAAACAGTTTCACATTAAGTAGCTTTGATTCCTCATGTGCATCTTTTCCATTTTATGGGCTAATTAGGAGAATAGCTTCATAATACCTGTTTGTGTAGTTCTCCATAGCACAGTGTGGTTCATGAAATGACACTAGTGTTCAGTTTAATTGATGTTTAAAGTATACTCCAATTTAATTTTTTGGCTTCAGCATCCTGAATGGGGAGGCAGGAGGTTGCAGGAAAAAAGGGAAATAACAGCACCAAAACAAATACATCCTGCGTTTTGCAGTAACCTAATGTCATTACTGCAACATAACAAAAATTAGAAGTTTCATTTGTAGCCTGGGTTTGAATTTTAATTGAGCAGCATTTGCATTTGTTCTAAACACTAGTAATTATGTGTATGTTAATTGCAGGATGACTGCACTGCATAAAAGTGAAACACGCTTCTTCGTGTTGGGTCCTTTTAAGAAAACTGGAAATCTGTTTAGTCCAGTAGGGAGACCAGTGTTTACTCCAGAAGAACAGGCATCCCAGTTCACAGGCCTCAGTCTAAGCTACTGAGTTAATTGCAAGCAAACTGTGTATGATAGGCAAATATTAATTGCAACACCAATGTAGAAAGAACACAGTGTTCTTCGTAGAACGTGCAAAATAAATAATAAGCGACAGCTTTGTGTCCTGGCTCTGTCCAAGACAGGGTTGACTTTTGCAGTAGCCAGGAGGGGGCATGGCCAGGACCCAGAGGTCGTTTCATACCACCTCAGATCATTTTCCAGGGATGGGAGAAGGGGTCCCTAACAGGTCCTGTAGAGTGGTGGAGGGAACAGTCGGGCATTGTCAGGGGTGAGAACTTGCGTGCCAATCATTCTTTCCTTGTGTGCTCTTTTATTCGTAGCGTTGCTGTTACTCTTGGTTTTCTTATCTCATTGCTGTTTCCAGTAAATTGTTCTCAGCTCAACCCATGGTCTTTACGTTTTGTGCCTCCAGCTGTCCTCTCCGTCCTGCTGCAGGGGGAAGGGAGGGGGAGGGAGCGAGCGGCACGTGCTGTGGAGAGTCTCAGTAGGAGCACCAAGCTGGGGAGTACCCTTCCTAAACCATGACACACTGTTATGACAAGTTGTTCCGCAGCTCAGCATAGCACAGTAAACAATACATATTTATGATTTATTTAATGTATTGTTATATGAGTATGAACAAACATAGGTCAAAACTGATTCATCTTTAAAATTCTAACATTGAAGTTCCAAGTAAACAGTTGCCTTCAAAATTTGTCAGAAATTCCGTACAGTTTTTTTTTTACTAATTATATTCGTT
Organism: Melanocharis versteri; assembly: GCA_013397845.1. Lineage (NCBI taxonomy): Eukaryota > Metazoa > Chordata > Aves > Passeriformes > Melanocharitidae > Melanocharis > Melanocharis versteri. Next base: position 1,126,227 of record VZTG01008664.1, on the reverse strand, counting down.
TGCAAGTACAGTCTTTTAAATGTCTAGTTAGAACAGATTGTAGCTATAAATTAACATGTAAAAAATTAACATCTCTGTTCCAAACTGTTTTTCCACAATTCTTTTAATAATAACTAAATACCATTCCAGACACTGATTAAGAAATGCTGGAACCAAAAAGTAAAAGAACAGCTAGTACAGAGGCATGTATAGGACCTATTAGTTTCCTAAAATACACTAACATGAATGTTAAAACTGTGTCTACAGTTGAGAAGCTGTATCACCTGCTTTACTCATAGCAGTTCTGAATTAAATGCCAAGGCCTGGTCTCATTTTTTTTGTTTTGTTTTGTTGTTTGTTTGTTTGTTTTTTTGTGGATTTGTTTTTTTTCTGGTTTTTTGTTTTAATATTTTCTTGGTGGTTTGTACTTCAGAGTACTAGTTAAGATTCGAAAATAGTTATTAATGTTGAGATGTATCTGACATGGTATATTTTTCTTGAAATATGTTTATGTGATCATCCAGGGCTGGAGAATATTTACAGAAAACTTGACACTTGGTGAATAAGTACAAAGTCTATTGGACAGGTCTATGGATTGTAATATCAATGAATAAAGAGTATTTTGCAAGCAAGCGTCTGAGAGAGAGAAGAGCTGATATTGAATGGCTTTCAGTCAGTGATTTGTAGACTTTTCAGGTTCAATGATTTACTTGTAAAGTGAAGATGAATGACGACTAAGAAAAGCAAGTTTATATTCTGCAGTAGTCTATATATGAGAAATTTCTGAAGAATTACACTCTTCTATTAGCTGTAGAAGAGTTGCTGAGGTCTTGAGCAGTATTAGCAGAATATTATTAAGAAGAAGCAAACATAGGTGAAACTAAAACCAATTTTTTTTCCTTCTACAAGCCGTGACCATTTTGAAATCTTAATGAGTACAAAATTTTTTTCTTTTCCATAGACTGTATGTGTATAAAGCAGGACTGTATTTTTCAAATTCTACTGCCAAAAGTTGTTTGGAGCCTTTGTATTCATTGGAACTACAGGAGGCAATACTAAGCATGCATCTGTGATCCTAATTGCTGCTTTGTGCAGTCTGTTGGAAAGCTGGGAGATGGTTGGAGCCCTACTTAAATGGGATGAAATAAAATGTTAGAGCTCATGGAAAGTCACAGCTTCACTAGCCATGCAGTGCAGGATTCTGACCCACCAGCTTGAAATGTTTTATTTCTTTCTTACTAAGCTACTAAAGCAGTTTTCAGGTTTTCAGTGGATTTTTTTCTTTTAGTCATTTTTCTTTCAAACCTTCTGAAATACATATGGACTGTTAAATCTAACCTTGGGTGTGCTTTAGGAATCCCGGTCTTGGATTAGAAACAGAGAAAGAACATGTTATCTGCCCTTAAAGTATTTTACTTGTTCCGCTGGATGAAATCTCCCCACCTGAACCTCCCAGGCTGCCCCATCTCAACCAAGAATAACAGCAAAAATAACAATCATAGTACATGGTGTGTTCTAAATGGCTCCAGGAAATGAAGAGGCATAACAAAACTATTATGTTACTTGCAGAAGAAGAAAAAGTCTATTATGGCTTGTGCTGAGGGTTAACACTCCCTAATGACTTTCATGTTTTTATGAGAATATTACTAAGAATTTATGGACAAGGCATGGTGCACTGCTGTTGTTTCTTCTTGAAGATATTTCTAAATCTCTCCTCAACTGATTTAGATACTGAAACAAAATGGGCCAATTAACATCACTTTGCTAATCCTCTTTATTAATACATACATTATCCAGAGTACCCATAAAGTACAAATTGTGTTTTGCAGAATGGTCTGCAAAGGTGAATTCCTTGCTTTTATGAGTTTAATACTTCTAATGAACACTCTTGGAAAACCCCATGTGAGTAGGTACTGATTAAAAAAAAAAAAAAAAAAAAAGGGTTTCTTGTGGTTTTGCGTATATCCTGCTTCAAAATACATTATGGAATATACCAAAAAGTCTGCCCTTGTTGTTTGTTCTTATGTCACTGATGTTTTTTAATATGTGCTTTCAGTGGAGGAAGACACAGAGGAGAGCTCAAGATCCGGTAGAGAATCTGTCTCCACAGCAAGTGACCAGCCATCCCACTCGTTAGAGAGACACATGAATGGAAGCCAAGATAAAGGTGACAGGAAAAAAACTGGAAAGGAGAAGAAGAAAGATCGAGATAAAGAGAAGGATAAAATTAAGGCAAAGAAAGGAATGCTGAAAGGCTTAGGAGACATGTTCAGGTAGGTACCTGGCAATCAAATGTAGAATGAATTATAGAAAGAAGTTTCTTTTCCTAATTATTTATTATATTGTGAATTCTTGCTGAGGCCGTATTTTACTCTGCAAATCCATACATGATAGGCTGGTCTCTCAATTTTTGAGCCTATGGGTGGTGTCATAAAAGGGAGGCTGCTCAGAATGGAAGAGAAGGAGATGGCTGGCAGGCCAAAGGAAAGGAAAGGCAAAGGAAAAAGTAATTTTAAGCCACAGACTGCTTGGTTTTCAAAGAGTCTTTAGTGATGTCTAAGTCATGCACAAATCCTTTGACAGCTCCAAACATTTGGGGTTTTGTTTTATTTTTCTTCCTTAGCACTGTACCCTAAGCTTATGTGTTGCTAAATGATTTTTCTTTGCTTTACTATTAAAACTATTGGTATCATGGAGGCATGATGTGAAAGAGATGAATCAGTTTGAGATTGAAAAACAGCATGCTCCTCTCAAGGAAAACAGGATCTAAGGTTATGTGCTCTGAGAACCCATAGAGAACGGGTCAGTGAAAGACCTGATTTTTACCAAACTCTGAGTTCTTTTTAAAGGAATCATCTCTCCAGTAGACATAAGTGATCTGAAAGGAGCAGACTGCTGAGGTACACCCTGCTGTTGTGGGTAAATGTTGAAATGTTGAAACATGACAAACATCTTTGATCACTTCTGGAAGGGGGTGAAGAGTGCAAGAAAATCAGTTCTTCTTTTAGCTAGCTAGAGTAAATAAATATATTTCAAAGAAAAAGCAATATTAAGGCAGTGTTTGTTTTGTTATTTAATTTTAAAGTGAGGTACCAGTATTCTTTTAAATATTTATTGATGGTTCTGCTCTGAAAGCATGTAAGGGGAGCTTCAGTTAACTTTCATCCCATTACTTTCTTTATCCTGTAAAATATTAGTTTAACTTGTGTTGTAACTGCACAGGTTCTTGAGAATTGTTCTGTGACTGAGAATCATATTACAAGAGTAGTAAGTAGAAAAACTGGTTAATTAGGAAAAAAAGAGTAGTTAATTAGAAAATACTGTTTTGAAAGCTGCTTTAGAAAACATTAAATAATACCGGGCTGTTAGACAGTGTATGCCATAGAACACCAGGAGGGTCATAGGAGGTAGTCCTGCATGTCAGGTAGGAAGAGAGGCCTTCAGCCTGGTCCCTGTGAGACCCATGGGGATGCCCTCATCCTCTGGACATTTGCCTGCCTCAGTTCAAGCCTGGAGCAGAGCGCTGCACCCCACTCTGGGAGAGTGTGGAAGGCAGGAGATGTGAAATGCTGACTGGTTCTTTTCTGCACTCTGTCATTTTTATACAGCAGAAATGACAGGTAAAATTGAGGCACAATATACATGATAAATTCTATAGGCTCTAAGTAGTAGCACATTGGATACCTAGAGTGCTGTCTTGTGAGTTCAGTCAGAAAGCGTTTACAGCATCTAGAAAGCTTGGACAGCTCCGTGGTCCAGACAAGGTAACCTTTTCTGTGTGCTTGATGTAACACTTCTGAAATCTCTAATCTGGAAACAACACTAATTTGACTGATAGGATGATCCAGTGCTTTGTTGTTTGCTCTTCATAACAGTCAACATTTTCTTGAGGTTTTTTTCCTTCACTACCATTTCTGAGTGAACTTTACTTTTCAGTCTCCTCTTAATTAATGTGAGAGCAGTGCTATCTGGGTATAGCTGACTCCTCCTGGATCTGTAAATTAGCTTGCACCTTGTCAGCTCACACAAGAGAGGTATTCTAGGCAAGCAAGAAAATGCTGATTGAGGGAATTAAGCATTATGCCTCATTTCCACTCGGTGCTTGATGTGCTTTGTTGACAGGCTTCTCAATAATGTTTGAGAGATGGTCTTTGTTATGTCTTCAAGATAAGCTACCACTTCTACCTATAACATGCTTTGTTTTTCTGTACATTTGACATATATCATAGATATCAAGTAATCACTGAAAGAAGTTGTGTGATAGAAAATAATGATGCCAGTAACATTTAAAATTCAAACCAGGATCAAAGCATAATTGGATGTTTTAGTTTTGTGCAACATTGTGATTTCTTTGTCGTTTTTTTCTTTTCTCCTTTTTCACTTTTTTCTTCCTTTTCTGTGCTCTAATCTTAAAATAATCTTTCTTCATTAGGTTGTATGGGCAAAAACACTTGCGGGATGAAATTGCTATTAACTGACACTCTATTCCAATGTCTGTATTTAGCCAAAGGGCTTTTTCATTGCCTATATGCAAACTGGCAGCTCATAAAGTAGAGTCTGTGTGATGTATAAAAATAAGTCTCCTTCCGTTCAGTTAAAATCTTAGGATTTGCCACTGGAATCTTCATTAAACTCTACTGTAAGATGGAAAGTCCCACTAGAGAACCCTAGGTTACCTTTATCCTTCAGCATCTAGTCATCATTTCCAAGAAATCCCTGGATGATTCAGCTAAGAAGTTAAAATGATAAGTAAATCTTCTATACACCTCCATTGTTTTACTGCTTGTATCAAACATCATGAAGAGGATTGACATAACCTTGGAAGAGAACTGCAAACTGAGAACTGCAAAACTGTGTGGCTCAGATACACACAACTCCCATTATTTCCAGAGGACCTTTGCCAACACTGAGCTGTGGACAGGCTGGAAGTTCACCCTTCTGACTGTGAGATAGATCTGTCTGAGCATGTGTGTATTTCTATTTTCAAATTGACATTTCAGGACACAACAGATTATTTAATTACGTCATTTGGCCGAGAAGTCTCTTCACAGATGAAAATAGGACAAAAGTTAGCCTAGAAAAGTGTTGAGCAGAAATATTGGTCTGTTGGAGGAGAGGCAGGTGCTGCAGTGCTTTGCTTACACCTGAATGTATTTGTTTTATCTGAGTAGTTGGATCATTCTTGTCTTAGCCTTTCAAGAGGATCATGTGCCAAATCCTGTGGCCTGTGAGATGCTGTGCAGTTCCTTCTTCTCCAGTTAGAGGATACCTGGATGGCCACTTCCAGCTGAGCAAATAGGTTTTGGGAAGCTGATATGAAGTTCTGCTAGTTTTTGGTTTCACTGCTGAGAAGCCTTCAGTGGATATATGTTTTGACATCAGAAGTTCATAAAAATCTGTATGCTTCTCCAAGTGCAATATGAAATATGTTCACTCATTTTGAGTCTGACTTTGTTTATTTTTAAGTAGAGATTTTTTTTCTTGATAAAAATTAACCTGACGAAAACAATCAGTAGTTGAAGAAGTCATTGCAGAGCTGCCTTAAGAAAGAGTCTTCACAGTTTCAGAAAGTGTGCCTGTAATTAGTGCTGGTAGATGTACATTAATTTAATGGGTTTCTGTGTTGTGCGATTCTTTGACATTCCTCTCCTGAGAGAGAAAAGTGGGATATGGTGCCTTTTTTCCCCTTCCTTTTGCCCCTGTCACGTAGAGAGTATTTTTATGAAAGTGGATCCCCTCAGGATATGAAAGAGGAAGATTTGAGATGTTATATTTGAAGGTTTTGGATGATGATGAAATGACACACCTGCTGTGGTGCTGCTGATCACTTACAATCCCTGTACTTAATTCATGCTTCTTCCCAGTGTACAAGCTTGGATATAGTTGTTAGATGGGTGACTGGACTGGTGAAGTGAAATATGTCCAGCAAATGGTCAGTCTCAGGAAAGGATGTGTCTGAGGAATAAGATCTTTAGGAGAAAATGAACCTCCAAGACATTGAGAATAATGAGGAGAAAGAAGCAGCTCTGGGTTTCCAAAGGCCAAGCTATCTAGTCATGTCTTGCTGAAAATATCTAGGGACAGTCATTCACTGCCTGATAAAAAAACCCAAACCTACTGAAACAATTAACCCTTGATATAATTGTAGAAAAATGGCTTTGAAAATTCATATGGTATGTTTAGATTTGTGTGGGGAACAGCTGATGAGAACAGAAGATGGGGAACGGGCATTGTATCTTAACCTGCAGTTTAAGCAAGAAATACCTGCATCGGTTTTGGAGGTTATTTATGGAATAGATGTAATGTAATTTGAAGCATCTGTGGATAAGTATGTTATATGAAGTAAATACATTTTCTAACATAGAAATTGATACCTGAGTCCCACATAAACATGACTTTTCAATGGAGAAGTGTAAGCACTGTGTATTGAGCTTCACAGGGAAGACTATGCTCAAAATTCATCATATGCATAGGTGGTTTTTGTATCAGAGGTTGCATATTTTAAGATCTGGCCTGTAATGTTGATGAAGATGTAAAGTCATAACATATGGTAGCTGATCCTTAATTCCCATTTTAAGTGTTGTAGCGTATAGGTGGGTAAATCAATGTACTGCATAACCAATGCAAATGTAATATCCCCAGATTACCATTAAAATGTAATCCTAATTAGATTTAATTACATTTAAAATGATTACTGAGAGCCTTGCAGTGTTGTATCTTCCAGTTCTGTGAGAGGAAATAGATAATTCAGTTTGCAACCTTGTTTAGCTGAAATCAGATATACTGCTGGCTATTTTTTTTCCCCACACAGCTGTTTCCAAGGTGCACTGGACATGTCCAGATTTATAAACATACTGTTTGTGGCTCTGAATTACACATTTCAACCACATTAGCTATCTGAGACCACTGACTAGGCATTTGGGAGAATAACCTACGTGGATTACTGTTGCTTGTTACATGACTTCCTTGTATTGCCTGTTCTGGTTTTCGTTTAAGTTTTTCTCATTGTAATATCTCTGAGGAGATGAAAAGCAACTCACAAAGGTTACACCACTGATTTAGTAGTAACCTTCTTTCTCTTTCATTTAATAGCAATCTTCAGACTTCTAACTAGGCACAATAACAAAACATGTCACAGTTGTATAAAATACTGTTGAATTATATCCTAATCAGCAGGACTGGCAAATACCTCAAGCTTGATAAAACAAAATTTGTGGTCTGATTTCTATCATTCAGTAGCTTAAGAAGCAGCAATTTTCCTTGGAAGTGTGACTAATATGACTTTGTATTGGTGAATGACACTTACTGATATATGGACTTAATAGAAAGCATGGGAATGGGCTCCGAAAGTTAGAGGGTTTTTTTTCTTTAGTGCTCATGGAACAAAACGCCATAAATCTTGAGCTTTGGAACACAGAGGAGGAGGTTAGTGTTTAAACACCCATCAGCTGCATAATTTCAAACTTGGAAGCTCATTGTGTACACTCTGAATTGTGCCTGGGTTTGCTAATGCTCATATGAGAACGTTGCCGACAGCTTGTGGTGCTTGTGCTGAGACTTTCATCAGAAACACTGAGCTGGGTCGTTGGTCAGGTAAATGGAATCTGGGGCCGTTTGTGCTCTGGTTTTTGCCTGCTGCTATTACAAGCCAGCTGGCACAACTGTCATTAAGTCCACATCTGCTTCCCCCCTTCTGCCACCAGCTAGAAAATGCATGACCTGCTATAATCCTGGATGCAGGGTCTAAGCTGGATATCCTTTCAAACTTAAGAGGAGGAACACTGACCTCATCCTGTCTGCAAGTTGGATACTGTTGATGCACCTTTTCTGTCGTCCTCTGGGCTACTTTGTCCTGATCCATTTTCAAAGCTTCAGCCGGCCACTGGGACACACAGCGTCAGAAAAGCCTTTCAAATGAAATCAGCCATGCAGCAAATTGTCATCTTTGATGCAGACAATTACCCAGGACTCTTACAAGTGTCTTTCAAAGCATTTTCATATTCTTCACTTCCTTCTTTCCAATTAAGACTAAATAAGGGACTGAAGAAGATAAGCTTGGTTGGAAATAGCTTTTCTTTTTCGGGAAGGCAAGCCATGCTCCTTCCTTTCTCTGTTCACTTTTTGCCATCCTGTTTCCTGCTGCTCGATGGAGGCAGTTGCTTTGAGGAGAGGTGTTTTTCATTGCCTGCAGCTCCAGGCACGCTGGTTTTTGACTAAGATGTCATTGGGGCAGGGGGTAGTGGAATGGCAAATTTATGTTTCTAAACCAAACAAGTTCGCATAATCTGTCAGGGTTTTAAGGAATGCTGCTTCATTAAGTGGTTAGCAAACTCTATGACTTTTCACCGAAATGCAGAAAGCAGTGGTATGCAATTGTGCAAGGGAGATCTGAAGTGGGAGGTTCACATAATCGTATGTGGCTTTCTGGTTTGTCACTCTGGCAGAAAGCAGGGCTTTGCTCTATGTGTTCTTAACACTGGATTTTCCCAGAGTAAATCTTGAACTTGTAAATCTGATGGTGGTATAGTGTGTGGGGGTTTGGTTGTTTTGATTTTTTTTAAATTTCGGTAGAATCAGGGCTCTTGTTTCTAACATCCAGAGTAAGTGTCAGGATGACTTGTTACTAGAGACGAGTTCATAGTGGCTGCTAACATATTCTCCCAGTGTTCTTCCTTTGCTTGTCAGCGGCTTTAAATAGAGAACCTTTGACACCTTCAGCACTGTCTTTGCCTGCAAAGCAAGCGAGGGAGGCAGGCAGGGTGACAGCTGAGCCCTCCACCATCCTGCCCGGCGTTCTGCGCACTTCTCTTCCAGGCCTGCTGGGTGAATATAGAACGCAAGTGTCAAGGATGACACCTTCTTTATAATCTCTGCAAAGCCAGCCTTTTCAGGGAAGAATTTGTTGACAGTTCAGAGATTCAAAGTCAATTTCAGTTTAAGCTCATGTAGAAATAGAATTTTTTCCTCCACCTCATATGATAATTGAAGACTAACCAGGCAGTGCACTAGTCCATAACAAAGTATCATAAATAAATACTGTCTTGAGACATGAAGTATTTGTTAGGTGAAAAGCTCTGTTAATGACATTTCTTTTGTTATCACTTGGAAAGGTTCTTTGGAGGTTTAATTCACTGCTGATGGCACCTGTACATTGGTATACATTGTGGATGCTGTAGATTATGTTTTTAAAGCAGAGCCATCTTTGAAAATCCTTTTTAAAAACAAGAATGGGAATGTTGACTTAGAGTAAAACGAATGCAGCTTAATATATTTTTGTATCTGAGATGACATAGGTGGTTAAGTCATATTTTCTTAAGGTACTTAAGTTGGCAGCTGCAGGACAGCTGATCCTTTTCTGAATGGCAAGCTCCAACTTACTACTTTATTTCGCTTCCCAGGAGCAATGATCTGTATTTGTGGTGTGTTGGCAGGCTGATGCCTTCTGTTAAGATGTTAACGTGTCCTACTATTGTACAAAGAAGTAGTCATTATTATGCATAATTATGCAACACTTCAGTGAAAATGGCAAAATGTGAATGAGCCAGTGTATGATTTCTGGAATAGAATATACTGGCATAGAAATAGTTGGTGAGCACCTGTGTTTTCCTGAATGCAGTGGGAAAATAGTAGGTATAAGGCTTTCAGGGGCCTTATTTAGGCTTTTAAATTGTTATTTCAAGAAAAAACTGAGAGGAACACAAGTTTTGTAGAAAGCGTAAGAGAGAAAGAAATATTAGAAACACAGTGACAATGGGGTATAGAACTAGTATTTCCCCCACTTTGAATCTGTTGATGACTTCTGGAGGGAAAAAAAAAAAGATAGAATTAGGAGGCGCTGAAGAGATATTGAAAATATGGCACTCTTAGTGATTTAGGCAAGAAAGGTTTTCTGCTTGGTTCAGCTCCTACTCACAGCAGCCCAGATTCAACTTTTCATCAGCTGAGTGTCATGCCCAGTTTAGTTTCAAATATCTCCAAGGATGGAGGGTCGGCAGCCTCTCTCAGCAGCCTGTTCCAATGCTTAACCACTCTCCTGGTGAAAAGTATTTGTCCTTTGTAAGATAGGAGTAAGAGATACTGAATAATTGCTGGTACAAAAAATGTGAATCGATCAACACATACTTATCCTTCTCATGAATCAAGAACATGTGGATGTACAATAAGATTTTCATGCAAAAAGTTTGAATTTTAAAGGACCTTTGTGATACACTGTTACCCTCAGGGACTGCTGCCCTCACAGGACCCCAAGAACATAGGAAGTAACACACCTGAGCCTGTATTTGGGACTGTGAGCCACCCATGACATTCATGACATGTTAAATGTTAAGGAGGAACTTATCCATAAAGAAGTTTTTTTTCATTGTGCTTCCAAGCATCTTACTCTAAATTATCTTGGACTGGCAACTATTAGGAGACTGAGCTTGATTGGCTGATATGGTAATAGTGTCTTATATGATCCACTGAGCTAGAAAAGGTGATTATTTTCTGTGGAACTGAGGGAGAAACAGTTGGCAGAAATCTTCCTTTCTACTATTTCATGCTGCACCAGAAAATGTCACCTGTTTTTTATTAAATATCTAAAATTAGTGTTGTGTTAATGCTGATACTTTTCATTTTCATTCCAAAGTACATATATCAAGTAAAACCTTAGGTATTTGAAGTTCAGCCAGCCATAAAAGAAGGAAGTTTATTTTATGTTTGGAGCGGGAGAAAGGGTTATTTTTAATTCTGCTCATGTTTGGTGAATTCTTTAGGATTTAATGTAAGAGCATAGGAATTTGGTCACACAAGAGTTAAGTGATACCCAGGAAGTCCCTGGACCCCAGTACTTTGCCTCTGACACTGAGCAGTAGTAGCTCCCAAGGATGGGATACCAGAACTGGGTGACCATATACAGTTCTTCTCAGGTCTGTCTTCCAGACTTTCAGTGATCTGTAGCTCGGGGATTTCTTGAGACAGTACCTTTGCTCAAGTACAGAATACACTGTGTGTGCATATTCTGCTCTGGGCAATTTGTCCTGTTACTGATAATTTGGGGTATATTTACCTAATTCCAAAATACTACAAAATTTGAAGTTTGTCTATACAAAAATGTCTTTTAGAGATTGTGTAAATGACTTTTGTATCAAGGAGCTGCTTTTGCATTTCAAGTGTGCAGACCTGATTGCAGCACACCGCAGTAGATCTGACTCATTATGTCAGCGTTTTATGGCACTCAGGTAAGCGTGTTTACAAAGTAGCAGTAAACCCTTTTGATGTGCAGTAACATTTCAGTAGTTAATATCGTGTTCCACCACGTATTAAATTTTACCACTTCTGTGCAGACCTAAAATAGGCAGAAGTGCAAGAAAGGGCTGTAGATGTTTGTAAAATAGACCCTGCTGGAATGAATTCAACAACTAGTTTTACAGTGTATGTTTGGTCTAGCTGATGATGTGGTTAACAGTAGATTTTGAAATGTTTGCTTTTGCAGAAGATAAATTCTCAGTTTCTACAAATGTTAACACTTTCTTCAGGACTTTGTTGCTAGCGGTCTTGTAGCTCCTAGTCCGAAAAGGAAAAAGAATATAGTATAGTTTCATTAAACTATTTGGTGAACCTGACTAATTTCAGTAAATATGATAGCATACTACTGATATGGCTGTTTTAAAGAGTTTGTATTTTATGTTGAAAGTATGTTGGAAATGCGGTGTTGGTAGAGAAATTCTCTGTTATAGATAACTAGTTCAGTCAATGTTAACTGACTATTAACTTCATAGATTTAGCTTTGTCAATGAAATCTGCATAGTTAGTCCTAATGTTTTTTGTGCTTACAATACAAAAAACTCCAGGAGTTTGGCAAGCTGCTTAAACCTTCCAGAGGAACTATTTTCTCATTTTAAAAATGGGATGGTACCTGGTCAATGCTAATGTCCCCAGGGGTTTTGATGTCCTGTGGTGTTTCCCATATTGTATAAATATGACATATATGTATGCTAAAGACATATGCTGGAGCTCTCAGATACTGATGTTGAGTTTAGTTTGAAGGTGGATGGATGCTGGATGGATGCTGGATAGATGAATTGCTGAAAACGTATTTAATTTCCTTTTTCATACTATGCTGTTATAAGTAGTGCTTGGTGAAAAAAATGTCTAATCAGTAACAAAGTTTATGGATTAGCTCTAAAAGATCTGAAAAAGAAGATTAAATAACAAAAATGCATCTAGAATCTTATCTTTATCAGCAATTTTGAGTACCACAATAATGAAAGTAGTATATTTTTATACCGATTGCAAGTGCCTCTAGCATATTCAACACCGGGTGTGTTTAGTATGCAAGCTGAACTGCTATTACACATTTCAACAGCAGCATACCACAAATAAATCTCAAATATTTCACAATGTTGTTATAGATGCTATCGTTGTCTTTAACACATAGTGCTAAAATCCTGAAATTCAGAGCACAACATGCTGGCACAAGCAGGAGTTTCAGATGTAGTGTGACAATTAAAGTGTTCCTTTTCTCTGATGTTGCTGAGCAGGTAATGATAACAATATTATAATCTGTAACTGTTTGGAGTCCTGGTATCATTTGTAGGGCTCCAATTACCTTGCTAATTCTATTTGCCTTTTATAACCCCAAAGGAAGAAAACTGCTTGTGTAAGGTAAAGGAAATGTGAAGAATCAGTGCCATTTTCATTGTTGGGTTTTTTTCAAGATTGATTTTAGGCTATATATTCAGAAGAAATAATAAAATGGCAGTGATAATTGCTGTATACTGTGTGCAGCACTGAGCGTGAGCAGAACTGTTATCATTTGAAGAAGAGCATCTCAAGAGCCAGATATCTTTGAAGTCAAGTCTGGGTTTATTTTAAACATCGTCTGTCTGGGTTTCTAAATAAATATAGGCCTAGTCATTTGCTTCCTATAGTGCCTGAGCATGTAGAAATGAGAACAAAAATGTCAGTGTGTATGGGGCTGGTCCAGGTCTGAGATATTCTGTGCTAGGAGCTTATTTATATGGTGGCTGGAATAAAAAAAAAAACAAAAAAACTCACCATCCCACATCTCTTGTCTGTAATTAGTCCCAAGCAAGTCCTGCTTTGTACATCTTTTCAGTCTGAAAAAAATCTCAGCTCCCAGCTTGGCCCTAAAATAATCAGCAGTGTAAATCACAATTGATACAGTTATTTCAACTGCAGTTATCATGAAGACAGCTCAAGCTCTGACTGCTGGCAGCTACAGGATGCCAGGCATCTCCAGGGCTCCAGGTAGCTCTGGGCAAGCCCTGGAAGCAGCTGCTGCAGGGACTTGCTGGCAGACTGCTGTCCCAGCAATGATCCACCTGAGTCTTATTGCATCTACTCCAGAGATGCTTTGTTCTGGTGGTGCTGCTGCAGTGCAAAGTCTTGCTTTTCATTTTCCACCCAGAAGTTACTGCATGTGTAAACTAAATTTTCGTGCTGCAGGGCAGAATAGCAGCTGATGGAACAGATAGAGGTATGTGAAGCCAGCAGTGGCATTATTAATATTTACTACCCAGAGCCTTGGTTCAGGCTGAGTCCCTGTGCCATAGCCCTATCTTTGTAGCAAACTTTCAAAACAATGTGCCTGTTACTTTTTGCTCTCTGCCTTTTATGATAGTGTAGATTCAGAGAATCACAGAGTGGTTTGACTTGAAACTTAAAGGCTGTCTAGTTCTAACCCCTCTGTCATGAGCAGGGGCATCTTCCATTAGACCAGGTTGCTCAAAGTCCCATCCAACCTGTTCTTGAACACTTCAAGGGCACTTCAATGATTTGTGTTCTAGGGTACCTTGTAAAGGTGTCCTGTTGTCATTATTAGTTTGGTTTTAGAATTAAACTTTATTTTTTAGCCACAAGGAGACTTGAGTGGTACTGTGAAGCCCAGAATGAGACAGGAGACCCTAAATTGTAACCTCCAGCCATCAGCACAAGGGTGCTACGGCTCCTTGTGAGGGGAATTGCTTTTTGGCGTTGTAGGCATCCTCTAGAAGAGAATGACAGCTGCACACTTGTCTGGTTTTAGGACTATTTTGTTTAGACTTGTCCCACAGATCCTACAGTGTTCACTGTGGTCTTCTGCTGGAAATTGTCTGTGGCTTCTCCACCTCCTAAAAGTGCAACTATGTGAATGAGGCTAAAGATACAGAGACATCACCTATTGCTTAATTTACCCTGCAGAGGTTATTTTCTAGGAGGTGTGCATCAACAAAGATCTGTCGTAACTGACAGAAAAAGTGCTGACTGACGTATTAACATTTCCAAGTAATGAGATCTGTAGGGAAAATTTAATCTTTGGAAGGTTCCAGATGAACTGCAACTAGTTTGATTAACTTTTTGTGTGTCTGTGTTAACTTTTGCTGATTTTATACAGTGTAATTGCACGACTGCAAGACTTAAGTTCTTGGAATAATGTTACTGCAATTTCCTGGTCTAACTAGCTTGTGTATTACATTTCTGTCCTAATTTCTCTGCTGTTGCATGTGCTTAGTGAGCATTTTTAGTGCTTTTCATGTTGTAGCTCATGTTTACCTAAGGCAGGCCTATCATGCAATGTGTTTTTGTTGTAAAATGGGCCTGTGATGACTCTTAGTATTACTGAGGGATTTTTTTCCTTTTCTGGCAGGGAAGTGTTGAAGCAAATTTCCCTTGTAACTTTTTCTTTTTATTCTCTTTTTCTTTGGCCATCTCTTGAGTGCCAGTAAAATGGCTGGGTTTTTATGTTTCATTAGCATTTCTTATAAGGTCTGCCTTTAGACCAGTACCCATTTTATAAATTGTACTTCTGTAGGGTTGCAAAAAATCATGGTAACCAGATGCAGTATTTGTCTCTGGCCTGGCGAAGTGTTAGATTTAACAAAAGAAGCTAATAAAAATGCTCAAATTGACCCTTCTCATCATTTGGACTTCTTGGAGCTCAATCAATCACTCATTATTATCAGAGTTATTCACACAGAGGCAGAAGTGCTAGTGTTTCTCATAATCAGCCCTTGAGCCAGACATAATTTGCAATTTGGAGCATTGTATTTGGAAACAATAATGCATTAAAATGAACAGAGCAGGAATTAGAAGTATAGTTGTGGAGAGAACGCTTTGCTGAGTAGCCATGGTTTAAACGCTGTCTCTAAGGATCCTTAGTGGACACTGGTAATTAGAGGCATACAATGTAGTATTGTTCGTACCTAAATGGGTCCACAGTTTTTAAACTCCTCTGTGGAGCGTGACAAATGCAGCAGCAGAGGTTGCCCACCTTGCTGCGTGGCTGCAGGGCAGCTGTGGGCAGGTGGGGAGCGCTGGGGTAGGGTGGTGTCACCTGTTTGGCACAGTGTGAGCCAGGGACGGGGGGCTGAACCTGGCACCCAGTGTGGCACTGAGATGTAGGATTTTACTTCTTCCCCAAAAAATTGCTTATGTTGTAGAAGAATGACTACATTGTACTTCAGGAACTTGTTAATAGTGGCTGCAGTTTATGCTGAGAATTTGGGAATTTTGTGTTATCCCTATGTATGGTATTATGTATTGCAAAGCAGAGAGTTGTATGTGTGCTTTTATGCATGCAGTCCGTGAATTAACATACTGCAGGCCTTCACTCAGGCTTTTTCAGGAACCTGCTCTTTACTCTGTAAGTGAGGCTTTACTTTTTTTGCAATTTGTATTTACAGTCTTTCAATTACTGTTTAGTATCTCACTGCCCAGTACTGCATTTCAGAACAGGGCACTGCAGTCTTGATGGGCACATTCTGTGTGAGAGGGGTGACTGGAGAATTTCTAAGTACATTAAATCACAGTATAAAAGGATATGTTGCCCATTGAGATTGTATGTTTATAAAGTATATATTAAGAGTGTATAGGTATAGCTTGGCTGGGTCACATGTATGCGCTTTCTTCTATGACGAGTAGCACAGTGTGTCAAATTTAGGCTTGGGGCAAGTAACGGTGGTCAATAACTACTCTCTTTTCTGAATACATACACAGCATTGAAGAGCTTTGGTCACAAACTTTAAAATGCTTAAACTGTTATGAAATGTCCATTAAAATGCCATGTACTATTTCTGTGGTTGCTCCCATCATTGATGACTGTTAACAAAATTGTACCTAAGCAGAAGCTTTTTTGATATTCCTGACTCCTTCAGGGTTGCCACAATCCCCAGTTTAACAGATTTTGGCTGACCACCATGAATATGAATTATTTATGGTGACTTTTACTATGTTGTGGTGTTGCTTACTGAGCAGATTTCGACATCTCTGCTGTCTTGCTGCTGTCTTTGCAGTAGTACCATTGTAAAATTTTTCATACTTTCTTTGAACTTCTCAGCCTGCTTTTCAACTGCGGTAGTTTGAAGTAGTTGTTAGGGGTTTTTTTCTGATTTCTTGTGCTTTATTTATTTATTTATTAGAGCTGTCCATGGCTCCAGCTAGCTTTAGGCAATCATGAGTAGCAATGCAAGAGGATTATCTTCTGTTTAGAAATTTGCAAACAGATGGTCTTTCCATAGAAGAAATCTGTTTTTAAGAGTTCCGCCATTTTATGCTGGAAGTAAATATTACAAATGCTTAAGTTGTGAAAAGAGAGCGACTTGGTGTGAATAATATTCTGCCTGTTGTGTCATGCCTTTCAGGAAATGTTATCAAAACTGTTTATGAAAATAATTGAATGAAACCTCATGACATGTCTCTTGGTTTGGCATCATACCCATTTTCTATAAAGTTGGGATACTGACTCACAAAGACAGGCAGATTACGTTTCACTGGATGGAAACAGTTATGGATCACATATGTTGTTTCCACTTCTTTCCAGGAAGTTGTTGTGGGAATCACCGGTGCTGTTGTACATGAAGTGTTGCAATATATGCGCCGTCCTGTCTGTTCTTTTTAAATAAACTTAGTTTGGTGAGATGTACTGGAATACCCCCTTGAATGGGGCTGAAAAATGGTTTTTTAATGTTTGGAAAGTGATACGGAGGCTGCTGGGAGAAAACGTGTGAACAGAACACAGAAGACCTCCACAAGCTTTACGGTATTCAGGCCCAAGGTGGGCACTTCAGAGGGCTGATATTTTGCAATAATAGCCCCTTCTGTTCTCATGCTTTAAATTTCTGTGTTTGTGGCTGGGCACGTGAGTTTCTTTATTGCTTGAAGGCAAACATCACTGACCTGAAGAGATACAGATGTACCTATTCAGGGCATTCTTCATTTTCATGAGTCACCTATGACCTTTTGTAATGTGCTTTTCTTGGTTTGTGACAGCAGACTTCTCCAGGAACCCTCCTGGCAGGGGTCTTCTGCTGAATGTTGCACCAGAAAGATTGCTGCTTTATCAGTTTTAACATAGGCAAGGAAATAATGGAAAATGAAGTTATCAATGTCTGTTTTAATTATGCCCGCAAGCTCCTGCATCAAGGTGCCTGCACATCAGTGCTTCTGTGTCGTCTCAGGACAGTGCTGCTGCTGAGTCGCTCCAGCAGTCATTGCACTCCCTCCCAACAAGTAGAATTGGATCTACTAATTTGATTAGTAGCATGTTATAACAGGCTATTTCTAGAAATCCATTGCAAATATGTAAATGTTTACTCTTAAAAACATGTTTTTAAAAATAGCACTTGCACAATTTTGCTTGGAATGGGAAGACTCTAAAACCTTCAAGTCATCACTAAAGAGGGTGGCTTTTGTTTGTGTGCTATGTTAAATCCTTGGTTTTGCTTTTTTCTTTTTTTTAGCAACAGAATGGTTTTGTGTGTCACAATAATATGTTTCAATATAAATCTTGTGATTTTGCTGATACAGCAGGGTAAAAAAGAAATAATTGCAAAGTCGTTCAAGCAGTGTTTACATTATGTGACTGTGTGTGTGAATACTGTTTGCTACTGTGGGGAAAAGAGCATGCCTTGAAGATAGAAAACACTGACAAAATAGCTCAAGACACTTACCAATTGTTAATTTTTAATGATGGTCTTTTTTCTATTAAGGAACATAATGCTACTGAACTTCTGTCTCAATCAATTTTTGTGTTTTTTCATTAATCAACTAATGCATGTTTCTTCTGTAGCTCTTTATTCTAATGAAATATGTGGATGATTTGGCAGACGACAATGATCTCATCAGTAACGCATCAGGGTAAAATCCATTTAGCAGATTATGCGTATATTATTTTTGTTATATCAAGGATGCTGATATATTTTCTTTTAAACTGAATCTATTTCTAAGATAACTTGTAAATGTGGAATTTCTGTTGTTACTCATGCACCCTCCTTGCTTCACTTGTTCTATCTGTATTCACGTCTATTTATGCAAAATCATTTACATGTTCTTTGTGTCTACATGTGTATTTTGTGTACATTTCATGTATTTTTTACATGTATGGCATCATGTTGTGGCTTGAGCCTGTTCTTTAAATGTTCTGCTATGCTGTCTTCTCTGTTGAGCCTCATACTGTTCAGTTGCTCTGATGCACTGGCCCAAAGCCACTGAAAGCACTTGTTAGTCAGTGCCTCTCTGTTCAGTGTGATAGACTTTGGATTAGGTCACCTCCTAGTTGGTGACAGTCATTCAAGCAAGTGAGCTTGAAAGTGAGCCAGCTGACAGAGAGGTTTGGGTATTCATTTTAATTTGATTAGATTATCGAAAGTTCATGAGATTTCCTATTTGAGGGTCAAGCTTACGGCATACAGGTCTGTGTTCTCATCTTTTTATTATTAGCAATGTGACAAACCGGTGTCGTGGGGTCTGAGGATGGTCCTTTCCTCTGATGTGACTTGGCTGTTATTGTCCTAGGTTAAAAATAGGTTTATTCTATTATCATCTCCACAACCGTTGAAACAGCTGTTAAACTGTTAAAACACTGTTATCTCCTGCTATCCGGGGGCCCACTATCTCTGCTAATGGGCCATTAAGAACTCACCACATGACTCATGAGTCATCTCAATCCCATTGTAAGAGGCTCCACCCAGGGGGAAGGAGCCAAGCATTCCCACCTGAATATAAGGTGGATTCTGAGACACACCAGCCAGCTCCTGTTCCTGGATATCCAGAGGATAAGAGTTTTCACTGGACCATCTCTCTACCCGATCAGCGCTTCAGAGCCATTTTTCATCTGGACTGCTACCACCACCCTGAACAGGGTGCCAGGTTGTATTCCTGACTCTGTCAGTGGGTACTGTTGTTGTCTATATTAATAAAGAACTGTTATTCTTTTTCCTCATATCATTGCCTGAAAGCTCCTCAATTTCAGAATTATACTCCTGTCTTTTCAAACCAAGACAGTTATGTACTAGAGATCATACATTTAAAAGATGGTCCTCTTACAATTTTTAATTTCTTCACTTACTATGATTCCTATTGTTGGCTGAATTTGAGGATTAAGTCTGTGGATCTGTGAATATGACTTTGAGCATTTACACTTATCTCAAAACTTTCTCCAACCCTTAATGTAAAAGGAGAATTAAGAAGATATAAATTAAGTAGAACTCTGGAGTATCATGGCAATTAGAGTGAACAAGATTTTAGCTGCTCTCTTTCATCAATTTCTCATGCTCTTGGACAGACAGGGTATTTTTAATTTACAACCTGTATTTCAATTAGTCATAGAAGTTTTTTCTTTGCTTGTGCAGCTACAAAATAAAATTAAACTACTTTTTAGCTATACTTTTTATAATAGGGTTTAAGTGGGAGAGCTACTGAATAAACAAGCTGTTACATGGGGTAAACATTTTTAGTATTATGAAGAGATTATTCTATAACGATTCTGTTTGTGTCCTCAAAGAAGTATTAAGCTCTATCTATGAAAGGATATTTATGAACCGAATGGTAATTTTTTTATTGCTTGGCATTTGGGGGAAAATGTACATTTCTTTTTTGGCTCTTTATTTTCTACCGTGAATAATAATATTCTGTGCTCGGCTTCTAAGAATTGGGATTGAGGGAAGTGGTGCCCACAGGTCAGTGTTGTGCTTCTGTAGCTGCAGGTGCTTCAGAGTAGCTGGTATAGCTCAAGCTTTAGCAGCAGAACTGTTTTCCTCATGAATATGGTAACTTGGTGTGTGTAATTTGGTTGCACGTCATGTAGTAGCTTGGGTCTGTGCATTGGTATCTTGCACAGTGATTTAGGCTGGGCTTTTATAGCTCGCAGTCAAATTGTTGGCACTGAACACAGCAAAAGAAAAGAGCTTGGAATTAGATTCTCAAGACTGTCTGAACGTCAGTGCCACAGATGCTCCTTTTCTGCATGGTTTTGGTTTTTAATTCCAAAATTAGTAGTTTCTACCTTTGTTTTTAAGCACTGTCCTCCTTTTCACTAATTCAAGGAGTGTTGCTGTGCACAGATGCTGAGCAATGGAGTTTTCATATCTGTATCAGAAGGAAAGTTGTCATTTCATTTGCATTTGTAAGAGCTGCAACAAGTGTCCCAGCAGCCAGCCCCCCAGCAGTGAGAATGAGACCATCTCGGGTTCAGACAAACGCCTGAAAATCTCCGAGTGCTTGAGGCGCTCTGGAACCAGCTGCACGCAGCAGAGAACTGCTCCTGCAGCAGAGAACTGCTCCTGTGTCTGGGGAGGGAGCAGCGAGGGCCAGGATCACAGCACTCGGCTGTATCCTCAAGGCCTTGCAGAAGTCTCCCTGACACAGCACAATGGATGGTGATTTCTGTTTTACAAGATGTCTTTGATTGCACTTCGCAAGTTTCAGTCTTAGGCTGTTCTCAGTAAGTGAGCAGTCACTTCACTGGGAGAACTTCTTATGTGGATGTGCCAGGCCATTCAATATACGGATTATGGAAAAAATAGTTTTGGAAGCAGTAAGGTTCCAAATTTCCCATGAGTCACGTATGGGACATACGTCCCGATTCCATCTCTCCTTCCTATTGGGTACCTGAGCAGTAAAGAGGTCAGATTCACAATGATGCAAAGCCTGATGGCTTGCAGGGAAGGTGTCAAACACGTTAATGTTCATGTGGCAAGTCAGGGACTTGTAAGGAGGTGAAACTTTCACATAGGTAGGCCAGATCTTTGCATTGGCTCAATGCATTCAGTTCAGGGTGTTGCACATACTGGGAGTAATTCTGAGGGCTTGACTCAGACTTTTGACTCACACAGCTAAACAAGGGCCACCAAACAGCAGCAGGAAGGGCTTTACCTCTGGCTGTGGAGACAGTGCACAGTAACTGTGAGATGTGTATTCAGTGTTTTGAAGGGATATTGCATAGATGGCTTGAATTTCAGTGGTCTGAATAGTCTTATTTCTAACTGTCCTGTTTTGGTTAATATTCATGGATAGGAAACATCATTTGCATGAGTAGGAAGCATCTACCTGAAGAAATCAGGACAGGTGATTTTCAATAGCTTGACACCAGTGTAGTCACAGTACAGTACAGCTGACAGAGTTTTAACAGCTGGCTTTAATGGTGTGCCTTAGCATTTCTGGATGTTGCATTTCTGTAGTTAAACTTAGCTTGAATATGACTGTTAAATAAATAATTTATAAACCTCTGTTATAAATTTGGTGGAGAGGATGCTGATTTGGGCTGTGGGTTTCATTATGACTATAAATCATACTTCATGAAGCAAACACTTTTAATAGAAGTAAATAACAAACACATTTATTGCTAGCCAGAGTAATCTTACCAAAGACTTTGAATGATGTTTAGAGTGGAGAGTTTTGACTGCTCCTACAGAAATAAAGGAAGTGTGTGGGGGTGTACAGATGCATATCCATCACAGTTCTTTTCAGCACCTTTCTGAAGTGCTTGGTGGCTCTCAGCATCTTCTTGAGATGCTATCTTAGCATCTTCTCAAAGCTTTGTGATTGTTAAGCCACAATTAACACAACTGTGCGTTGTGCTAGTAACATGAAGCCACAATCAGGGAGGGGGGTGTATGGTGTTTGTTATTCCAGAATCCAGGGTAGGGACAGTGCAGTTAATGTTGCTGAACTTGTTACAGGCAGTGGTGATTATGGCAGATAGATCACTTCTGCGGGTGACAAAGGCCAGAGAAGGCACCTGTGCAAGACCACCATGGTTCATACTCTGCCAGGCTGTCCGCTGCTGGGATGACCGCTGAGCTTGTCAGAGATGGGCACTGGGAAGTCTCCAGTCAGAGCAGGAACAATATGGCCACCCTCTGAAATGCCTGGGAAAGAACCAGAGCTTCTTCCAGAGACTTTTATCAGGATGTTCCTCGGGGCAGAAGGAACAGTAATTCCCGGACGATTGGAAGAAAATCCTGAAAGAGAAGAAGAGTTGTTGCCATGACTTGCTCATGACTCAAAGCAAACTGAGCCCTGGTGCTGCTCCAAGTGCTCCATGTGTGGTGCCCACTTCTGCCTCTGTGGGAATGCACATGAGTTTTGTGTGCCCTGGACTTGTGTGGTTGGATCTACAAATTCACACCATTGAATTTTGCTAGGTTTGCATTACATGTTAACGTTAGAAACGCTCTCCCCACAGTCATGCCGCCTGACCAGACATTTACTACGTTGCTTACAAGGATTATTAGAAATTTCCTGTGTACTTAATTTTTTTAATAAGGTATTGATTTCACTATATATCTGTTCATAGTTGCAATGAATTGATTTATGGTGGCAGAAATTCTGTTTTGCTGCCAAAACCTAATGGGCAATAACTAATTCAGTTTTTTTCTTTCCCCCCCCGCATTTTTTTTAAACCACTATTTCTTTTTCAAAAATAAACTGAATCCAGAACTGAATGCCTTTGCTTTGCTTGACATTTTAAATGGGGTGAGGAAGGACAGGAGAGAGAAGCAAATGTGAGCATCCCAGAGATGCTGTGCTAGAGTGCCACATATGTTGCTTGTCTCCTCAGAGCTCTGCGTGTTCCGTCAGTCAGACCCATGCTGCCACCTCAGGCACTCTGTGTATCAGGGTAGAGTGGCTCAGTTCCACGGTTTTTCTGCCAAAACTCCTCTCTGGGCTAGAGGTTGTAGGGCTATTTTAAATCAACCAATCTCTTTTGTCTGGTGTGCAACATCCAGAACTTGATTTGAATCTCTTGTGTCATATATGTAATTGCTTTCTATAATGATTTTGACTATTCTCTAATAAATAGGTGGATGTTTTAGAAGATACATGTGTGTGTTTTGAATGACTGAATTTAAGTATGTCAGTTTTATGTATAACATTATAAAATCAGAGACTTTAACTTTACACCCTATTTTGCATTTCTTAACCCTGTCATGTCCTCTGCCTATCTCTTTTCAGGTGGTTATTAATAAACAATTTTAGTTTTCAGATGCCTGAATTACTTTGGAAATGAACAATCTGTGTGGAGAACGGGCATGCACTTTGAAGATTATGTACATGCTCCTGTGCTGTATTTTTGTGTTTTGGTTTTAAAGAGCTGCCCTAAGAGCCATAAACGTGATTACACAATATAAGTAATATCTCTTGACTGAATGGCCAGAAATTAATCATTCTGCAGGGTTGCTGTGTGGTGTCTTCAACCCACACAGTGGCTTTGTCCTAGAATCAAAAGGAAAAAATGGGAAAATATTATAAATGCCTGGTGAACTCTAAATATTTTAAAGATGTTACTTTAACAGGTCAGAAGGAGGTTTTAAGAACTCTGTGGTTTATTTCACTGCTTGTGAGCATTTGTGGTGTCCTGTCGGCACTATTGCTAGACGTGTTTGATTGCAAGTCTCAGTGCTTTAATTTCACTTTTGATGTGAACCTGAGTGTGAAGTGCCACAGTGTCAGTCAGCTCTCAGATGAGTGTTTGGTATTAAAAAAATAAAATTCTTGCTGCTTTTGGTGTGATAAATGATGCCACATTTAATTGGTGTATATATACTGTTTAACAGATACGTGTTAGCCCTTCTGTCTTAAATAGGAAATTTTCCTCTGAAGTTTAGATCTATTTAAAGGTTATATTAAAGTGTTTGTTTGGTTCGCTCTATACGAAAGTCATTCCTTCCAGAATAGGTCAGAAATGTCTTATGAAATATGAATAATTTTGTCCTAATAATAACTGAATATCTCAAATGCCAAATTCTTCACTTCCTGAAAGTTTAAAGAAAGCAGTGGAATGTGCAAATATGGAAGAAACCTAATATATTTGAAATGTAGCCTTTAGAGGGGAGGAGGAGATGTGAAGAGGGCAAACGCTGGGTTGGCAGCACCCATCTCTAGGGCAGCCCAGACAGCTCCATCCCTCCGTTCACCCTCCCACACTGCAACACTCTTGGGGAAAGAATCATGAGTAATAAAGTTAAAAAAAAACCCAAACAAACTGGTGCTGAAAAAGAATAAATTGAGTTTTGAAGGGCATCCTCTGTGTGGTGCAATGGCCCGTGCGGGGGGCGATGCTGCCCCAGGAGCTGTCGGACCTGCAGCTCCCTCTCTCCTCACGTTCACAGGGGGAAGCCTTTGCTTAATTCAGACCTGAGCTGTGTCCCTGGGCAGAGATGGTGTTCTAAAACATTGTTTGACTGTCTGTTTAAAAATAGCTACCCCAAAATCCTGGCATAAAAGAAAAATGTGGTCCAATTATTATTTTTTGTTTGTTCTGTTCTTCAGTGAGGAATTCGTAAAGCTTTTAGGAGGAGTGAAATGAAAATAAAAATCAAAAAACTAGTGTAAAAAGAAATTGAAGGAGCCTGAAAATATGAAAAATTGAGATTCTGAGGTCTTTGTACTTTCCCTTCCTGGTTTCCCAGCAGTCTTTCTTGGAGAACTCTCTTTGTCATGGAAAAAGGAAAATACAGTTTTGTTCATTTCACAAGTTAGATTCTTTTTTTGTGTGTTATTAACAGGTTTGGCAAACATCGCAAAGATGACAAGAGTGAGAAAACTGGTAAAATAAAAGTGCAGGAAGCTCTTACTTCAGAAGAGGAGAGAATACGAATGAAGCAAGAACAGGAGAGGTAGACTTCAGTATTTGCTTAAACCTTGATAGAGAGAGTTTGTTTTTTAAATTAAATAACTGAAGTTCAATTTTCACTGATGAAATTTCCCACATGTTGATATATTTATATACTTTAAATAACAAGACAAAGCTGGATTTATTTTGGACATGAGTATGAACAGCTTCTTTGGCTGTGTTAAGCATCTTTTATAGATCCAGAGCTCCCTTTCTTATTGAGGAGACTGAAGTAATAAAATGAAATGCTTTCTCTATATCTTCTATAACTGATTTTATTGACATTTTCAGAAAACAAATATTTATATAGAATGAAGTATGTTTTGTATTTTTCTTCAGAGTTTTGCATATCTAGATTTTTCATTGAAAAATTTAGGATAAACCTAAAAATTATACTTACCAGTATATTTGTCATTGGAGTTCAGTCTATTTATGTGCCATGCAGTCTGTTTATGGAATGATATGTATATTAAACTGCTAATTGTAAAAATGAGTGGTGAGTACCTCTATTTTTCCTTGTCAGCTTCCCTTAACACAAAAAACCCTATATAATATATATGTCATACGCTCTTCTCAATATTTCCAGTCTACTTTTCATCCTGTCTCTTGTATTCCTAGATATTTGGGGCCTAGACTCTGGGTGTCTCTCAGATCAATTTAGTCAAAATCTTGACAAGCTTAAGTTATCAATTAAGTAATACTGGGGGATGTGGGTGGAGAGACAACCTCTTTGAGTGGACATCACTTCAGTAAGGAGATGGTGTTCTAAAACAAGAGAGACAAGGAGACAAACTTTACAAAGTTTGATTGCTGAATGGTAAACAGGTTCAGACACATTTAGCCGTGAAAGTGAACTATTCATTAGAATTATTTATCTAAAAATCATGCTGTAGCTCAGCCAGTAATTTAGGATTGATGCAGAAATTCTGGAAGGAAATTTTCTTGTCCTTGTACGGGAAATATCACTAATTAGTCACAATGATCTCTTTAACCATCATCTTCTACAAATAAGAACAAAAGTTCATTAATGGTGGCTTCATCATTAACAGCTCAATGGAATAGAGAGCCCCAGTAAGTCTTGTGGAGACTCCTCAGTTAAACCT
Organism: Melanocharis versteri; assembly: GCA_013397845.1. Taxonomy (NCBI): domain Eukaryota; kingdom Metazoa; phylum Chordata; class Aves; order Passeriformes; family Melanocharitidae; genus Melanocharis; species Melanocharis versteri. The sequence goes on along the minus strand of VZTG01008664.1, from coordinate 1,100,271 downwards.
CAAATGGTTTGCTTTCAGTTCTTTTAGAGTTGAGTGATTTACAGTACAGTTAAGGCAGGCTGGGAGTGTGTGTTTATTAGTTTAACTTGTTAAACTCCAGAAATTTTATCATTTGTGACTATCTGTTTAGAGTACATCATGGGAATTTTTTTACTCCTTAGCAGATAAACTATCATAAATTGATGTAAAAATGTATTATTGTCTTTGTCCTTCCGTCCTGATTGTAGAAGGTGGCTGGATTACAGTGCCTGGATGTTTTTAACTAGTCTGATTGGTTTTCATTTTCTCTTTTTTAACAAAAGTGAGGCAGGGTCATTAAATTTGTTCCTGTTTTTAAAAGTAAAGTGCTTGCAGATTAAATGGTAAAGAGGAAGGCTGGAATTGAAGGAAATAAATGGTGCGGGTGTTTGTGCAGCCAACTTCCCTTCACATGGATAGAGCAGCCACAGAGCTCATGCCAGGGGTGCAGAGCCATGGAAAGCTGCCTCGGTTGCTCTGCCCAGCTCAGGGCAGGGGATGGTTGGCCAGACAAGCACCCCTCTGTGCCCTGGCTTCACACGCTGCTGAGCCCCAGCTGGCCCTTCGGGTCTCTTAGTAACATTAGGTCCCCAGAAAATCAGCCATGAACATTTATAAAAAGAAAGACTTGATGCCTGAGTTAGTAACATTTTCTCTCTCTTCATTCTCTCTCTCTGTCTCTCTGTGTCTCTCTGTCTCTCTCAGTAAGAATGGTGAGAGTATAGACTGTCCATGTGATGATGTAAGAGAGGTTGCAATAGTCACGCTGGGTACCAAGGTAGAACTATGAAATTATTTGTATAGCCCCCAATGCATGGAGCAAATCCTAATCCCTGTCCATCAAGTTATGCTAACCAATTGAATCTTTCCTGGAATCTCACTCCTTGTGTGTCATAAAAACAATTTTATATGTTCCCTGAAACTGCAGAAAATGCATGTGCCAGAACTTCATAACAGCTTGATGTTATAGTAACATGGGTCTTTCTCCTCCCATTATTCTCTTCCCCTGTGTATTTGCTTTCCTTTGTGTTATGTCTATAAGAGAATGCAACTTCTTTGGGGTAGTCGCATGTACAACTAATAAAAGATAATAAAATAGCAACCAAATGTGTGAGGTGCTTCCTTATGTTTCTAAAAAATTCAGATGTTGATTTGGTCCATAGAGACTAAATATTTTTGCAGTTAGATTGCGGAGTTTCCTTTTGATCCTGTAAAATAATGATGTTAGATACATGCTGTTAATGAAGAGTACTCTTGCAAATTAACTGAACAATCCCTCAAAATGCTTACTAGGAGACAGAGTAAAATATTACTGTCAGTGTTGGCTGCTATTTTAACTGTTTTCTGTGGGTTTTTTTCTCCTCAATTTTTTTAGCAGTGCAATTCACTTGTTCTATTTTATTTGGTATTTGATACAATATACCTCTAAAATGATGCAATGCTTTAGGGAAATAGGTTGGATTTAATGAATTTACTATGTATGAGAGGCTAGGAGCAAAAATCCTTAGGGGGGTCAGAGAACAAGTGAACAGCCCATTAAAAAATCAATCATGGCCACAATTTTATGGAATTATTATGCCTTCACTTAGTAATTTTAATAGTATTGTGCTTACAATAGTATTTTCTTTAAAACCTAGCATTCATATGGATTATGAGACAAATAAGAAAATTAATGCTCTTCAATTCACCATGATTAAATTAATAAAATGGCCTTTCATAAATATATTATTAATAATAATTTCTTGATTCTGTGATTCTTTGATTAAGGATTGTATCCCTTAAGCTATGTATCTCTTAAGCTACATCCTGTATATGTTGGATATATCTGTATATGGTTCGTGTTTACTGACAACCTTAAAGTAATTTTGAACGAAAAATGAAGTTATCTAGTTGAAAATATAGACAGCTTTCAATGACAAGGAATAATGGAACAAATAGGGATGTACCTGATGAGACCACCCACTGGTCTTAACAAAAATTGTGTAAAATACTTTCTATTTGGAAATCCTTCAAATGGTGGAACAACAGTTCATCCAAGGCCGTAGAACATTGCCGCATGTCACTATGCTTTAACACTGGTTTACTGCACAAAAACAAGTCTGCTTGCATTATCCTTGAGTATCTGCCAAGCACTGATGTGAAAATCTGGCTGGGCTCTGCTGTGCTGTTAGAAAGGGTTCTCCCCAGCAGTGGCACCAGTCAAAACCTGGAGGTGAGACTAGGCAATAGGTTTTCTGAATGTGGCCTTGAGTCTCCTAAGAAAGAGTCTGTATTACAGTCTTGAGGAAGCTGAATAAGAACCAAGTTCAGTTAGTTCTGTTCCTGTGCCAGATCACTGCTGTTTTTTACATATATGCTAATTTGGAGCCCCTCTTTGCTGTGTGGTCACCTTGTCTGTCTATCACTGGACTGCTCAAACTGGTACCACTGAGATGCTGCATTCACTCGGACGGGCTGAGAAAACAGCCCTGGGTCCTTTGTAGTTTTGTTATAGATGGTCTTTTATCAAATCCAGAGTCTCCTGTTGCACCTGTGGTTTGCATATCTTCCTAAGATCTCTTGGGTTTTACAGACTGGAGATGCATGGAATATCTTGAGCTTTCAAAGATGCTTCCACCTGCTCAAAGTTTTACACAAGCATTGCAATGTTGGATAGACTTAAAAGGAGATATTGAAACTTTTGTCCGTGACCAAGAGGAATCAGTTCATGTGGGTGGTCACCTTGTGCTGTGCTGCTGCATGTAAACGTCTGGAAGCCCACAGACCTTTCCAGTCTAGAAACCCTCTACATCTGGTCTTTGAGGGCCTCCCAGGGTAGCTTTGCTCAATATTTAGCCAATGTGTCCATTGATATCCTGCAACCTGATTGCCCTGAAATATTTTATGACTTCTTCAAGGCCCTTTAGTGTAGTCTCTTTCTTAGGAGATGTGAAGACAGAACTGTCCAAAAAACCTACTGCTTTTGTCTTCTGCTTGTTACTGGTAGTCCTTGCTGGAGTGAGACATTCCTCCAACAGCAGGTTCTGATACCTTTGTTTCTCTCTCTTCCACCCTTGCATTTTTCCTTCAATTTCATTTTTTTGTTGTTTTGGGCTTCTTTTTTTTTTCCCTCTTTTACTTTCCATTTCAACTTTGTGTTCATTACAAAATAAATCATCAGCAAATCCAAAACTTTTGCCTGTGGTCCTCCCTTCTTCTGCACAGGCATGTGCAGTTCTTGGCACGCATGGCAAGGCCATATGTGCCGGCCATCCTCAGCCTTGGACTGACTTCCTCTAGCAAAGAAAGTTCTCCCTGACCTGAACAACTTTACTCTTTGTACCCGAATAGTAGATAACAGAGGAATGAACTAAACGTACCTCTTTGTGAAGTTTTTAAGAAATTCATCTGAATCCAGTACGCTTCACTGCTGGATAATGCTTAAAAGATGAAAGTTGCAATTCTCATGTAATCTCATGATTCAGAGTTCGTGATCCATCTATGGGCAAACAGTGCTTATGCTATAATCCGCCTCTAGAGGCACTTCCTCCTCTTGGAAGCAAAGTCTAGAGGATATTTTCTCTGTTTGGTTAATACACTGATTTAAGAGCTTTACTAATGTTCTGTAAATCTCTGTGTTACCATAAAAGCGGTTTAATCTTAGTATTGTATTCTTCCTCGACTTCCACTGAAATGGATGCAAAATCAAGTGCTTAAACACCTGTGTTGGGAGGCTCAGTCTTGAGGAGATAAGGAGAAACCTTTTGGAAGAGAATTAAAGTGTTGTGCTGGTGGAAGCGCTGTGGCAGAGGCTCCGGAGATGCTGGGAGGGCGATAGAGCTGTCGGATGGGGGCCTGTGGAGCCGGGGGCTCGCTCTGCTCTGTCACAGCAGCTGTACACCCGCAGCCTCTGCTGTGCTTGCGGGAGGACACGGCAGAGCGATGCCGCGCTGGGTACGTGCGTGTGCACAGTGCCCGTCTGGACCAGAAACCTCCTGCGGCGCTGGTTTCCCCCCTTTCTATTTCGGCAAACACGACCTTTTGTTCCTCTGGGTTGCGGAGGGAGCTACATTTACACAGTTCCGCCGTCGCTGTGCCCGCTGTGCCGCCAGTCGCCGCGCCGGGCGGTGCCTGGGGAGCGGCGGGGCCGGGAGGGGGAGCTGCGGGCCCGGCCCGGCCCGGGGGATGGCTCCGTGCGGCCGTGCCCGGCAGTGA